>JAGDQP010007779.1:37620-65783 GCA_022664845.1 Lepisma saccharinum | reverse complement strand
AACGATGCATCGTGATGTTTGAAATTTGAGCACAGTCTTTCAGAGACTGATGGAATGAAATAAGTGGATAAAGTACTTCGAGGGATGAAGAACGGAAAGTCGCCAGGAGAAGATGGACTCACAGCAGAGATGTTTAAATGGGGAGGTGAAAACATGAAAGAGGAACTTACGAAAATATTCTCAATGTGCCTGAGGAAGAGAGAAATACCCAGAAGTTGGAATATTGTTATAATTTTGTTGTACAAGAAAGGGGACAAAGAACGCGTCGAAAACTACAGACCAATCAGTTTACTGTCAGTTCTATACAAAATGTTCACCAAAGTTATTTTGAATCGTATTGAACGGGACTTGGATTTTAACCAGGGAAGGGAACAAGCCGGATTTCGTCGTGGATTTAGTACAATGGACCACATACAAACATTGAATGAAGTTATGGAAAGGACTAATGAATATGAACTTCCACTATGTTTGGGATTCATAGATTTCGAAAAAGCTTTCGATTCGGTCTCCTTGTCAGCAGTACTTAAATCACTTAAACATCAAGGCTTCGAAAATACGTACATCAAGCTACTGCGAAACATTTATTCGATCTGTCATTAGACTACATCAAGAAAGTGAAAAATTTTAAGTTGGAAAGGGGGTAAGGCAAGGAGATTCAATTTCCCCAAAACTGTTTCCTGCGGTCCTGGAGAGAGTGTTCCAAAATTTAAACTGGGATGAAGTTGGAATTAAAATTAATGGCGAATACCTTCTTCACCTACGGTTCGCTGATGATATAGTAGTGTTTGCTTCAAATGCGGAAGAACTACAAACCAGAATGGAAGAACTGAATAATGAGAGTTCGAAAATAGGTCTAAAAATGAATTTAAGTAAAACAAAGGTCATAGACAATCAACATGCTGCAGAAAGGGAAATAAAGATTAGCGGAGAGACAATAGGCATAGTTGATGAGTATGTTTACCTAGGCCAGCTCAAAACATCGAATGCCAAGTTGACGGATGAAATAAATAGAAGATGTAAAATGGCATGGAGTTCGTTTGGAAGACTAGACTTTATTTTCAAAAGTAAACTACCAATGTGTCTGAAGCGTAAAGTTTATAATTAATGTGTCTTACTTGTGATGATGTACGGCTGTGAAACTTGGACATTGAATGCGCAAACCACTCAAAGATTGAGAGTCACACAAAGAGCAATGGAGAGATGCATGCTAGGAATAACCAGGAGGGGACAGGAAGACAAATGAATGGATTCGCGCACAAACAAGGATAGAGGATGTAATCAAGACTGCGAAGAAGATGAAGTGGAAATGAGCCGGTCACATAGCTAGACGAACAGATGAAAGGTGGACGACAAATGTACTACAGTGGATTCCTAGAGAAAAGAAACGACCGAGACGACGTCCAAATGTAATATGGGTAGATGAAATCAAGCGTTTTTTCAGGAGCTACATGGATGAGGATAGCAGCAGACCGAGATATGTGGAAAGAAAAGGGGGAGGCCTTCATCCAGCAGTGGATAGAAAACGGCAGAATATGATGATGATGATATATATATCGTACACATGTTATCAATCATCTATATAATCTCTTAGATAGGCTGATTGAATCTGGAATGATATTGTACTCACCTCATGTTCAGAATATTGCTTTGAACATTGCATTCCAGTATCCACGGGGTCTTTGAAAATGTATTCTTCGAAGTACTTTGGATTTGGCTTCACTTCTTCCAGCTTCTTTGGTAAATCATCGGAAAAGAGGCACTGTCGACCAAACTCGGCTCGAGGCTTTGTATACACAAACTGTGCCTCATACATGGTGGATTAGTTCTGAAAAGAATGAAAAAATAGAAGCCTTAATAAAAAGAGTATTAAACACAGCAGTGACTGTCAAGCCAACTGGTGATTCAGTTGTGCAAGTAAGTGATTTCCTTGTAAACGTATGTATAAAGTATAATTGAATCGATGAGATTAAAAAGGCTTCCAGTAACCATAGTTTTCACGTTTCACATAAGATAACATGTTACCAAACTGAGAGATCTTACCAGAAAAGTGTCGAATAGAGAAATGTAGATATCTAAAACACGAATAACCGCATATATATAAAATATCGTAAGTTTGTTTATTAAACCGGCAGTTGAGCGTTTATTGTTGTGGAATTATCATTTTTAATCTCACTGCAAGAACGAAACAAATTTTTGCAGCCAAAATTAATGAATTTTACTTAATTAGCAATTTAGTCATATACTGGACATAGAACCTTGATAACAGCATAACAATATGATTGACTATGAAAATATGGATATACTTTAGTTTAGAAACATGTTTTAATAAATAGTACATTTCAGTTCAATACGTAATCGTTCTAATACGTTTGTCGATGGTTCAGAGCGCCTTTTTGATCAAACTTGGCCTACTTAGGGACACATCCAGGAACCATGGTTGAAATTGCTTTCGTCCATAATGAAGGGCGCAATGGCCAAAAAATCTTATTCAAAAGAATAACTACTTGTACGCCCTGAGCCAAAGTTGCCTAAAGGCCTTAAAGCTAAATTAAAAAAGTACTTGTAAGTTGTAGTGTAATCTAAGTTTGAAAAACACATTGATTTATAAAACTCTCAAGGAATAGAAATCAAATACACACTAATGGACACTGGGCGGAATGCACTATAGGTTAGAGGGTACCGTACATTACTACATTCGTCATGGCCGCTGTCTTGAATGTTGCTCCATTTTGTGTAATAGAAAGGGGATCATGTAATACATCAGTCTGGGATAGAATTTTACCGGAAATACATTGGTGAAGCCAGTTTCAGCATAAATTTATTTTTAATCCGACAGAGAAATCAAGCGAATGCCGCATATGTGCTGCCATGACGATGATTTGGCGTTAACAGTCATATAGCCGCCATGTACCGCTTGCGGCTGCCACCGGCGGTCCGCCATTATCGTATCTGTGGCGTATTAATGGTGTGGACACTGCCACATAGCCGCCTTTTTCAGCGTCCCCAAAGTGACCCCAGACCGTTATTTTCTTGGTAGTATATTGCACACAGGGGTGATCCATATTCAGTTGGCCTTTTTGCATTATCTGCTCTATTACATATTTCTTGGTTGAATTTGAATTTAATTTAAAGACCTTTAGGCAACTTTGCCTCTGGCCAGCATATTTCTTGGTGAGTAAAGTTTTTCACGGTCTGCGATAGGATTCTAGGCTGAAACTGTCAGCGACGAAATTTAGAGCTCTGTTACTCTAACCGCTCGGCTATGCTGGTCTTCCAATTATGGGGCATGTTCTTGTATACCAGCCCTTTTGTGTTACGAAGACGATTTAGAAGCTTGTTCCAAAAGCTACTATATTCACATTGTTTTTCGGTATTTCACACAAGCTGCTGTTTTGATTTTGAAGCAAATGTTATATTAAACCATTGCCGTTAATTAGATAGAATACTTTCTCGATCAAACTGACAACAAAACCGAATCAGGAACTTGTATATTATATGAAATACAGCAAAAATAAAAATGGATATAGTAGCTTTTGGAAACAAGCATATCAATTTCTAAAATGAGGGAATCCATATCGGCTTTAATCCGATATTGGGGTGGCTTGTTGGATCTTACGTTAGAACTATACATACATGCTGCACATTTCGTACAACGCAGCAGTAAAGAACTTTACCATAAGAAAAGCATTGGCGCGCTTACATTGAATCGACATACACAATTTTTCTGCCGTTTCTCGGAGATGTCTGGTGGTCTTTCATAGGTTTTTAAAGTACTCCATACCGGAGCAGGATAGCTGGTGATTACACAGCAGACCCTAAACATATACCCGATCGTGAGTCGTAACACCCACGGCGGGTCCTTCGGTGGGATTATAATGCGGAAGGGTAGAAATGGAATCTAGAAGCACATCGATATAAGCCGATATGAATAATGGGCTATTTGTGTATATTTTGATAGTAGCTATAGGCAAAATAATCTGATCTTGGTGTTACATCCTAGATTTATTCCCCTGAGCGTCATATTATCTCGTCTTCAGGTAAAGTTGAAATTTTCACACTTGTATGGAGCTAGATTCGAACTTGGGCATCGCGTGTAATGACATAAAATGTAACCTGATTTTTTAAACCTATATAAGTAAACTTTGCAAAATTTCAAAGCGCATATAAAACTTAGTTTGTTTTTAAACATGTTCTACAATTTTGTAAAATGTAAAGTAATGCAAAAATGATAAAAAGGGAGGAATTCCTTACAAGTACCCACAAAAATAGTAATTTAAAAAAAACTTTAAAAAAGTTGTAAAAAAGAATTGGCACAGGCCGGAAATCGAATCGGCGGATATCCGTCAATCGCGAGTAGCGTAACAACGGCGGCTATTCGTCAATTTCTGACAATAGCGGCTATTGTAACACAGTATTATCCGCCAATATCAGCTCCTCTATTCGTGATCGTTGGTGACCCGATTGCGGATATCCAACACGACAGCTATCCACCAATATCAGCTGCTGGTACAAAGCCGGCTGTCCGTCAATATCCACCGATGGACAGACAGCGGATATCCAACACGGCGCCTGTCCGCCGGTGGACCGACTACGAATATCCGACACGGTGGCTGTCCGCCGGTGGACCGGTGGCGAAGGCGGAAAATTGCACATGGGGTAATTATTACAGAAAACTGTGTAGTTAATTGCAATTCATTGTTTTCTCTTCTGGGATGTATTTGACAGGTTTGTAGCAAGTTTGTAGAAAGATTTCTCACATGTCAGCTAGCAACTCTGCTGCAGGTCTCTGGCAATGTTTTAGCCTTGCGCAATGTCTGTCAAACCTTCTGCAAACTTCGAGACCTGGTATGTCAAACGTCTTGTAAACTTACTGTAAATTTTCTGTTGTCTTAGTTATTTAGAACTGACGTAGCGAACATACATTCCTAGACAGAGCTGAAACCGTGTCACTCTTGCTGACCCGGCGACCCGATCCGAAACTTGACCCGAATAACTCGGGACCCAATCTTGACTCAATAACAAGTTGACTGTGACGCGGTTACTCGATCAGCCCGGTGGACCAATCTTGACATGTTCCTGTAATTTGAATCAATCAATATTGCCATTTTTCAGATTCCTTGAGCGGTGAGCTCATGTACGGGAATTTTGATTTTGAGATTTTTTTTTAAAAAAAGCTTACTATTTTTATCATATTTAATTCTTCAAACGCAAGATTCTTTCAGAATAGCCCTTACAGTGGGGCGGGGGGAGTATTTGCACACTTTTGGCGGTATTTTTGCTTCTTCCAAGGATATAAGACTATTTCCATAATTTGCAGCATCGCATTTTTTTTATTTATTTTTTTGTGCTTTGGGGAGAAGTACCCGCAGTTCCGATCACCGCTGACAGAAACACTGTTCAAAATCAACAGTGTGTAATAAAAATATTAAATATCAGCTTTGTCGTCCTTGTCACCGGGTCCCAAGCATAGATCCGATGGCCCTGTATAGAATTTGACTCGGTGACCCGCTTCAACTATGATTCCTGTTTTCATTCGCCTTATTACGAACATGTTTCCACACCTTCAGTTTTTTTTTTTTTTTTTTTTTTTAAGATTGTTACAAGCAGAGGATGATGGACGAAGAGCGTTGTGTAATCATTTGCAGATGTCGAGAAAGTTTGGTTTGTTTACTATCGTAATTCATCAATAGATAAGCTTAACAGTATCTTGGGACCTAAATTTGCACCTGAATCGAAAGGGCAGACGTTACAATATCAAACCCATAGATTTTTCAGTAGTATTTCCTGTAGGGTCTATCAGCACCTTAGTCGCAACCCTACGAATCACTAACCAAACAAAAAACAGAAGAGATAAGAAGACATTTGAACGTTTAGTTCATATTTCGCAAACATACTTACTTTGGTTCAAAACAAACTTCTATCGATGCAAGAGTACAAACTTATGTTTTCAACTTTATGCGTTTTCCCGAAGTTGTTGTCTGGTTACCATAGCAACATATGATCGATTTTTTTCCTCTTTCCGTTCGGAATTTGATTTGAGTGCTCATGTCTAGAAGACCTGTAAAGCTTTAATTTTATTTAAAATGATCCGAATGTAACTAAATGCGTTTATTTGAATATTGATGACTTTGAGTTTAGACTTTAATGAGAAAGTTCTTTTAGCTACTGGCTCTGCTGACTCCACAGTTATTTCACGAGGGAAGGATTTTCTGAACAGTATACATCCTGTGTACCAGCTGATTTGCTGTGGTTTGTCTATGCTGTGGAACAGCTGATCAGACCACTGCTTGTTTACAAACTGTGGAGCAAGCGAAGAGTACAAGGGTGAATGAGCGATAATGTTTTCAAAAAGTTGTTGACAAGTATGGTTTCTTTTTTTAACATTCTCATATTGTAAATTGATGAAAGAATTGTAAGTTCCGTACAATTAGAAGAATTAAAGGTATTCAGTATGTCTGGTGGGTGTCATGCAATAGTGAAACATTATAGGTACGTATCATGGTACAACAATCTAGGTTATAGATCGCTTTCTGCATTGATTTGAGCGAGTCCTAGAGGTATGCAACAGTTCGAAATGGGCGGTTGTAGGTCCATGGCCCGCATATCCGTACACACAGGGAAAATATTAAGTTATTTAACTTTGATTTAATTCGAAATTGTTGATTTAACAACTTGTTAATTATATTGAGCTGTTCCAATTATATATTTGTAATCCTAAAGCTGCACATCATTACAAACACCGTGTATATAATGAGGGTATACTTAAGGAGACGAATTCCATAAGTAACGTACCATTGCACACTATGTATGAAATAGCAGTTTGTCGTTTGATTATAGTTTTTACGGCTATGGTGCAGTTTACGGTAGCCACCTATTTTGACGTTTGTACCAAAATATATACTAACTCAGTTACAGATACGTACACCCTATAAATATATATATAATTATTTACATAAATACATACTCTATTTGATCAACACAATCCCGTAATTACCGAGGTGCGGTATGTGATACCGTTCGTACATTTAAAAAATGCGCCCCTCAGTTATTAATTGACTTTGTGTTCCGTCCGCTCATATACCTTTCAGGCTTTCACTTATGATCAACCCTACCCACAGGTTTTCTTAGATGCCAGCTACCCGACGTTAAGTGCTCATCACGTGATCAAGCGGTATGCTCATCTCGGGATGTACGTAACAAATTTTGCATTTGCATTCGGTCGTTTAATTTTATAATTGATCCTATGTAAACACATTGTTTTATATTTTGATAAATGTGTTCTTGTATAGAAATTGTATAAATGATTCGTATAAGTTGAAACAATTGGTATAAACTATTATTATCATAAAGAGAACATACAGTTCGAAAATTACCGCCATATTAGTTAAATTCTACTTAATTAATTAATTATTTCTGCCTATCGAGATCTGAAAAAGCTTTTAGCAGGTACTGAATAAGCTACAAACGGAAAAGGATCATTGTACGATCCTCAACACAAAAGAGAAACATAGCGGTATCACATACCGGACCTGGGGGTGTATGTCCCACATTATTCACCTTGGTATTTATGGTTTATATAATATGACGCCATGTGGATGGATATCATATCACTTTGTGTTATGAATGACGTGTATTTCGCTACAAAAAACAGAGGCGTAATGTTGAGTTAGTGAAAACGGGTTAGGTAGTCATGTTACATTTTTTATTTCATTATACACAATACACATCGTGTTTAACACTCACTCCATGTGCCTGTCTTAAACGCGGAAGAAGCGAAATAGTATCATTTTTAACACTTATTTCACACTTCCGCTCGCGTTGCAACCATTAAATTTCTTCTGTGAATTTTTACATTTTTTTTTTTGTGTGTCACGAACTGCACTTTATTCAATATTTCTTACGTAAAGGACCTACAAAATCAGTTTGATTTCTTGTATGCCTATATAACGTATAAGAGTGCTTTGGTACTTATGTGCTTCTAATTAAGTATAACCCATGATGTAAAATGAGTTATAGAAGAACGTGTTATAAAACAACTGAATGTTATTTTAGGCACAAATTTAGTATAATTGTTTGTTTATGCTTTTAAGATATCGATATTAGTTTATCTTTCGTTGGATGGTATTTTTCCAAATGCATTCTGCGTAGCTTAATGTCTCAGATCATTATAATAATGCGTTATATTGCCCTGACAGAGATTCTTTATTAAAACATGTTAGGTTAGTTCAAGTTGATCATCTGGTTGGAAAAGAGTACCGGACGCATATAAAGAAATCCATGGTTTTAGAACTATAGTCGTGGTCACCAAATTAGGCGGGTTACATGCGTAGGACCAACACGGCGTTGAGCCAAGACGGCGAGCTGTGTGTTGCTAACGCAATCTTGTTTTGACTATATCAAATGATGGGTGGTTGTTTGAAGATTTTATCTTTTTATTCATCTACGGTAGGCGTCTCAAGTTCAGGATGTTATTTTTATAGTACGAGTAGCCAGCCACCGAGCACTAGTAACGTGCTATTGTTTTATTTCCCTCTTCCACTATACTGGATGTAGGTACTTTTCTTCAATGCGGCAAGCTGAAGTAGTATTTTACTAGAGTTTACCATACCTTCAATTGCATTTCGATCAGTATAAAATGTTTTGCGCAGCCAATGTTCTAACCATTTTTTCTCTTTTTGATAGTCTCCAGGATTGTTCGTATCTCGCCTATTCTGTTAAACGCTTCCTCATTTGGCATCTTCTGTATCCTGCTTATTTTTTTCTATTCTTCTCCATATCCACATTTCCGTTCCATACAACACAATACTCCTTACAAAACATTTAATTAATCTTTTTCGTAACTCTTCGTTCAGAGATCCGCAGAAAAGATTCTCTTTGTTAGGCTATCGCTTTCCTCGCCTTGAGCTCTTTCTCATATTTCACATCATCGCTTATGATACTTCGCAAATACCTGTCCTAGTTTTTCACTTCCAATCTTGATGTTTGCAATGGTTCGATTTGTTCCAGTTACCATCTCTGTTGTTTTATTCACGTTTATTTTCATTTCATGCTCTTCACAGCTTTTTTGCAGCTGTGTTAATATCTTTTTAAAGTGATGTCTCATTTCCTGCAAGAAGAACCGTATCATCCATAAAGCTAATGTATTTTATCTTTCCCCCGGTCGCAAGTGCTGCGTCGCTTTCCGAAACATCTGTTTATAACTTCTTCTAGATAATATACAGGGCGGTTGCAAAGTAAGGGTCAAAGTTCGAGGGGTGATTCCTCACATCAAAACTTGAGAAAAATTAATTTAAAAAATATCGTATAATGCATAGTGACGGAGTTATAGGCGCTCAAAGTTAGTGTAGCATCGACAAAAATCACATCATAACTCGATATGTAATGACGTAGCTTGTGTCGGCTTAACAATGCACAATGGAAGTAACCAGCTCCTACAATTTCTAAAGAAAATAGTTTTATTCGAATGTTTTCGCCTTTCTTTTTCTTTTTGTTCATATTGGACACGATGGGCATGATGGTTATCTCGTTGGAATTTACAATCCATGAGCGTTTTAATGAGGTATAAATCATCACGCTATGATTAGGACATTGTCAATGCCATGAGAGTAAGGGTCTACGATTTTCACACAATCCTTGGCGGGACTCGAGTGGTTGAATGCGTGCGAGACAAAAATGCAACGAATGACCATCACCATTGATATTGTATTCATGTTAGTCAAAATAGAAAACAGCATTAAAGTTCAAAGTGAAGTATTAAATGCTGGATTAAAAGACAAGACCTGTTTTGTATCATGGAATAAAATTAACAGTAAGTCCCCAAAACACTTCAAACTGCATTTTGGGGAGCTTCTTCAGTAAGTCCTATGCGCTTTCAGGACTCTTTTCTCTCCGTGAGTGACATATTCGTATCAAGTGATTTTGCCATACCCGCCTCCCAAATGGGAGACATACAATTGAGAGAAATATTCATCTTTGGGAAACCAATTCCCCCTATACTTGTGATATTTATAATTCTTATAATACACAGGGTAGAGGACTGAGGTTAAGATAGATATAGAAAAAAGGGGTGATTGCTATAGAGAGGGGAAGACAAGAGCGGAAATGTTGGACAATTGGAATGTTTGAAAATAATACACACACATTCTGAGTGAAAGGAGGTATGAATATATATGAATTAAGGCTCAATAAAGTGGGTTTTCCCGCCTTTTTCGTTTTACGAAAATTATTCAGAATTCCGTGGAGATAAACAAACTTTAACTTGCACGGACCAAAGCTCGTTTCGTCCTTCAATAATGAGTTCAATTAACTTTAAAGAAATGTTAGTAATAACTTCAGGATTGTGTGCAGACACTTTTGGGACATTATTCTGTCCCAAAAGTGTCTGCATACAATCCTGAGGTTACTAGTAGCATTTCTTTAAAACTAATCTTATCCATTATTGAAGTACGAAACAAACTCTGGTCCGTGAAAGTTAAATTTTATTTACCTGCACTAAATTTTGAATATGTAACGTAAAACAAAAAAGGCGGGAAAGCCTACTTGCATTGAGCCTTAATGTCCAAACATCATATGGTAATACGTTTTATAAAATGTTATCTTAAAATTTTCGAACAGGAAACGAAGTCACAGCATGTATCTAGTTTGCATGCTCTGGAGAATAATAGCTAAGTTTTCATAACCAACAGGACCTTTTCAGGGGTGTGCTCAACCATTTTCTAGGGTGGTAATACCAGCGACTGATATGGGAGCTAAAGTTACCTTCTAAAATTACTTAAAAAGAACTCAATGATAAATGCACTTACTAGAGATACTGACAGAAGCTTTTTTTTTTTACACAATTAATAAGAAATTTGGCATTAGTGTAAAAAAATATGAATGTTTTAAATCTGTAACGTTATTTTAGCAACGCACCTCCTAAACGGTGGACAAGAGGAGTAGTAGAGGGAGGTGTCATAAAAAGTCAACATTTTGTTTTTAGAATGCAAATGAGCGTCAAAATTAATCGTAAATAGTACAGAATAAATACTCCGATGCTATGCTACTTGCATAAGCCAGTGTCTGTCTTTGGGGCTGCAGCCCCGTTCCAAGAATAACTTAAAAAAACTATGCGGTAAATGTCTTCAGCAAAGCCATAGTGTGAGAATCTAATTTTTTCTTAAAAATAAAGTGAATTTTGAGATTCTTGTAAACAAAATCAGAAGTTTTCACATCAGAATGAATATGTTGGCAAGCCAGCGATTTAGGAGGGGCGCAAAGGGTGGTACAAAAATTAAAAAATGTCCGACCCGGCGTAAAATTTGGATCTACAGAAATGCCAAATTTCAAATTAATTGTGCAAAAAATTAGGTTCTGTGAATATTTCCCTGTTGAGTATATTTACCGTGAAGTTCTTTGAAACGGGGGATATAGCCAACAAAACAAACATTGGCTCATGCAATTAACATCCGAGCATTAATTCTGTCAGTTTTGCGATTAACCTGACGCTAATTTGTATTACTAAAAGATTTTTTGTTTTTTTAACGTTCCACCACCTTCGTTACGTCCTTGTTGCCCCTCTAAGGTGCGTTACAAAAAACACATTGGAAATTTAAAAAATTCAGTCATGCTTCTACAAGAACACAGCATTTTACATTAATTGTGCACAATATTTAGCTTATATTAGTATGTCTCTGGTAAGGTCATTGGTCGTATGCCGGTTATTAGTGTTGGTCCAACGCACTTCAACCAACACAGGCTTTTGCTTTGGGGTGTTGGTCGTACGCTGGTTCTTGCTGCTTGAGAGGCTGTTGGTCGTACGAAGTGTTGGTCCAACGCCGCATCCCCAATTAGGTGGATGAGAGAAATTGCACTGTCGCCATTATGCTCGTAAGAAACCTGTATGGAACCACGACAAAGAGAACTTTCGTAGCGTAATCGTGCCGTTGGTTTGTCTCGTGCTACAGATTTTGTTTGTTATGGGTTTGCAGATTACAACGGTTGTTGACTTAAAAGAAGTTCAGAAGTTACGTTAGAAACACATTATCAGAGCATATTCACTGTTTCTGGATACGCAGTCGCTTTCCAGAGTTGTTACGGTTCTGGGATTAAATTTTCGGATATCAGTTAAGAAAGGAAACTTTTTCAATCTACAGAAAGACACGTAGAATAACTAATTCAAAGATAGTAACTAGTTTTCTGTAAGGGATAAAACGAAGTGCACACAGCGAACTTATAGATTAAGTTGTTTACTACGTACAATGCGCGCCTCGAAGGTTTCATGAAGTTAGAATTATAGATAACTTTCTCTAGCTTTCTGATTCATCTAAGTCTATTCTCAAGCAACAACAACAAAAGAATTATTCTTTTTTACGTTTCTCATGAGTCTTCTCCACAAAACCCTGTCCTGAACTTCTTCCCCTGACAGGCCTTTCTCTCCGAGATCATTCTTAACCCTATCCAACCATTTCCTCCTTGGCCTCCCTCTACCTCTCTTGCCCTCCACTTCCATTGCCATCACTCTTCTGACTACATAACCATTTGTTCTTCTCATTTCATGTCCATACCACTGCAGTCTTCTTTCTTGTATCTTCTTAGATATCTCTGCAACCTTGGTTGTTCCTCTTACTCTCACTTTGTCTCTTGTTATCCCACACATCCAGCGTAGCATTCTCATTTCAGTGACATCTTATCTATTTTCCTGTGCTTTCTTTATTGGCCATGTTTCTGCACCGTACATCATTGCTGGTCTAACTACTGTCTTGTAAATCATCCCTCTTGCATTCTGTGTCTTATTTCCAAGCCCAAATCACCATTCCCAGTAACAGATGAGCTTAAATATTTAAACAATTCACTTTATTCAGTTCTTCTACTTGCAAGCTCACTTCTCCGTTAAATTCAATATACTCCGTTTTCTTTCTACCAATTCTTCCAGAGATTTCCTCCAACTCTACTTTCCTGCCTTATTAGTCTTGCATTGTACAATATCATCGGCAAACATTATACACCAGGGAGCTTCATTTTTTACATCCTGAGTTATAACATCTATGACTACGTTGAAGGGGTATGGGCTTAAGGCTGTAGATCACTCCCGCCATCTTGGTACGCACTTCCCATTGATTAACATGGGAATTGTTTTACTCGTCTTATACTTTTCAGGAGTATAGTTTTAACTTGTGTTTTCGCCCAGTTTATCGTCATGTTCTCTTTTACTCATGCTGTTTTATAGAAATGCAATATTTTACACACGAACAGTATAACTTCCCGTTAACATATTGTGATTTATATAGCAAACTATTAATAATACATTATACTTATATATTTGGAGAAACTTCACAAACAAAAAACTATACAAGAGTCAAAATAACCACCAAGACAAATTTTGTGAAAGCAGAACTTAAATATTCTACTTTCGAGAGGCATAAAATGAGTAAAACAATTCCCGTGTAAATCAATAGAAGGTGCGTACCAAGATGGCGGGGGTGATCTACAGCGTTAAGGTTAAACCCTGCTGTTATCCAACCATAACAGGGATTTGGCGTGTTAATCCCACACAACTTCTTACCTGAGTTCTAGCTCCTGTATACATATCTTGGATTATCCTTACGTATTTCTCTAGCACTCCTTTCTCCCTCCATACTTTCTGACGTGGTTCTCTGTCGTAGGCCTTTTCGAAATCAATAAAGACCATATGCAATCCTTTCTGCTCTTCCTGATGCTTTTCTTAATAAAAGTTGCGTCCGTTGTACTTATTCCTGGTATAAATCCAAAGTGTTCTTCTCCTGTTCATGCTTCTTCTCGTAATCTTCCTTCTATAATTTTCTCCCAAATCTTCATTGTATGTGATATTAGTATGAATCCTGTATATCTCTCTTTTTAAGAATTGGTACAATAACAGCATCCTTTCATTAAGATGGCATTTTTGCCTGTTCATCAATTTTCTTGCATCAGATTCCATACAATAGCTATACCTTCTGGTCTCAAACGCTTCTACTGGTATGCAGTCAGGACCTGTTCCTTTTCCGCTCTTCATTTCCTTTAATCCTTTCTCTACTTCTTCCCGGCTTATTCTTAGTGTTGGTCCAAGATTTGGAGTTACATCGATAAGAACTTTCCTCGGATTTTCTTCATTTAGGAGCGTTTCGAAATATCCTGCCCATCTCTTTTTGATTCTGTCTTCATCGGTAAGGACTCATCTTTGGCAATCCTTAATTTGCCTAATATGGGTAATATCCTTTGTTGCTTTGTTTCTGGGTTTTGCTAACCTGTATAGCTTCTTCACTCCACCTGGTGTTTCAAGTTCGTCATACAGTTCATCCCAGGCTTGCGCTTTTGCTCTAACCACTGCCCTCTTTGCTTCCTTATTAGCCGCTTTGAAGCTACATTTGTTTTCTTCTGTCTTTGAAGCATCCCATCTAGTTTTAGCTTTTCTCTTCGCTTTAATAGCTTCTTGCACTTCTTCGTTTCTACCACCTCATCTCTTTTCCTGCAGGGGGCTCTTTCCAGAAGTTCTACCCAAAATCTTCTCTGCGGCCGTTAGCGTGATCCTACTGTTTACATTCCACCATTTTTGCACATCCTCTTCTTACAGTTTTATTCTTTTCTTTCTGGACGATTTTCTTAGTTTCTCTTCTTTCAGTATTCACCATGTAATTGTGGTCTCTCCATGTCGAGGCCTCCTATTATTTCTAATTGCAAACCCCTAGTGCACACTCATCATTTTGTGTTGCAAGGCCACGCTTTCACCATTTATTGCCTTGTAGTTCTTAATTTCCTCAAGATGTTGTCTTTGGCACAAGATGAAATCGATTTTACTTTCTTTTCTTTTGTAAGTTAAAAGATGCTCCTTGTTCTTCTGGAAAGATATATTGCAAATCGCCAGATCGAAACAAAGTCTATTACTCTTTTTTTTCGGTCTCAGCTAAAGTTGCCTAAAGGTTTTAAAAATTAAATTAAAAATCCTTTCTTCTTCTTCGTTCCTATTTCCCACATCTCAGCTACCGTAAAATCTCTTAATACTTCCTCTGATTCTGCCCATATGTCCATTCAAGTCATCGCCCAAAATTACTCTTTCCTTTATTGGTACATTGCGAAGTTCATGGTCCAAATGCTCCCAGAATGTTGTGTTTTCTTCTTCCTCGCAGCCGACTTGCGGAGCATACGCACACACTACATTGGATCATTTCACCCATGCATATCCTGATCCTCATCACTCTGTTGTTCCTTCTGGTTACACTTACTACAATATCTTTCAGAACTCTTGAAAGGACAATTCCTACGCCGTTACTTCCATGTTCATTTGCTCCACTATACAGCTCTCTTGCCTTATTTCCTTTCCATCTTGTCTCTTGCACGCACAGGATCCCCAACATTCTTCTTTCCATCAAGTCTGCAATCTCTCTTCCACTCATCGTCCGAACATTTAGTGCTGATGGGTCGTGTAAAATTTAGAAATAATTAAAAGGTAAACGAAGAGAAACGAAGACAATTAAAAATTAACTTACCAGCCTATTTAAGAATGGATGTGGAACAAATTCGAAAATTAAATTTTAAAATGTACAACATACGTGACCTTGAAGTGAGCCTCCAAAGGGCGTACGCGAACGATTGTATTAAACACTGTTTGCTCTGTTTTGGAGATAAGCCGGCTCCATCGTCATGGGGAAGAATGTGTAGAAAGACTTGTGAAATATAGTATGAAATACAAGTAAACAGAAAAGAATTAAACAGAAAGAAAGGACTGAAGAATAAGGAAAATTCAACTTTAAACACCAAAACATGATGTACAGCTGTTTTTTCATAGTTTCCAAATAGTGAAAAATTCCGAATCTGAAATTCGTATGCCCGGAAAAGTTGTTAAATATGACCGAAAATATCTAATGTTGAAATTTTAGATTAAATTTTGTAAAATATATAGAAACAAAGTGTACGAAGACTTACATAGAGTATAGGTAAAAAGAAAGAGGTACAGACTTTTGTTGGATAGTTTCAGGTGTGCCAGGCGCTAAAAGGAAAGTACTTTCTTTGTTAAACAATGACAGGGTGATTTGTATGTATGGATTCTCAATTTCCGCACCCCTTTGTCATTTAATGCGTATCTCTTCTACTTCTGTTAGCAAATACAGAGCAGTAAGTTCTCAAAAAGTACCCAGAATTGTTTTTACTCTTGAACTTATTTTCTGTGCTGAAAAATGTAACAAATCCGCTGTACTTTTACTATTGTGTTGTGCAAATTTACATATACATGCGTAAAGTTTTTTTTTTTTTTTATCAAATGATCCAGACAACGCTGGCTGGCAACAGACCATAGTATTAAAGCAGTTCTATGTCGCTAAACATCTCCGACGGTCAAAGTCTCTAGGTTATGTACTAATGTAAGAAATGCTTATTTACTTCCGGATCTCATGCCTGTCCTTCTTGCACTCAGGTACTAATCATGCTTGTCCTTCTTGTCCTCAGCCGCTAATTATGCCTGTCCTTCTTGTGTTCAACCGCTAATAATGTCTGTTCTTCTTGCCCTCACTCGCTAATCATGTCTTTTCTTCTTACCCTCACTCGTTAATCGTGTGTGTCTCCTTGCCCTGAGCGGCTAATCACGCCTTCCCTTCTTGGCCTGAACCACTAATCATGCCTATCCTTCTTGTTCTCAGCCGGTAAACATGTCTGTTCTTACCCAGATCCGCTAATCATGTCTATTCTTTCTCTCAGCCACTAAACATTCCTGTCCTTCTTGTGCTCAGCCGCTAATCATGTCTGTTCTTCTTGCCCTCAGCCGCAAATCATGTCTGCTCTTCTTACCCTCAGACGCTAATTTTGTCTATTCTTGCCCTCAGCCACTTATCATGCCTGCCCTTCTTGGCCTCAGTCGCTAATCGTGCCTGCCCTTCTTGTTCTCAGCCGCTAATCATGTCTGATCTTCTTGCTGTGAGCCGCTAATCGTGGGTGTGATCTTGCTCTGAGCCACTAATCATGCCTGTTTTTCTTGCCTTCAGACGATAATCATGCCTGTCCTTCTTGCTCTCAGTCGCTAATCGTGTCTGTCCTTCGTACCCTCAGCCGCTAATCGTGTCTGTCCTTCGTACCCTCAGCCGCTAAAAATTAATGTAAACATTAAATGAGATGTTCTATCAGATAAGGGTCTCTCGTGGAGCAACTTGATTGCCCATTACCGAAAGTTCCCTGGTTGGACACTAGATCACGAAGAGTATTGTCTGGTTAGACGTTAGTAATTGAGACAAATAAAAGTTACGATAAATATTTTTTTTGTTACTAAATATTTCACATGTATTATTTCAAAAGTGAGGGTGAGACAATATAATAGTTTTTTTTTTCTTTCTTTTCGTTGTATCTGCAGAAACTTGCCAAGTCAGCATCTACAAGATTTATGGAATCAAATTAACCAGAAGGGTCTCCGAGGAGAAGAATTGCGGGAGGTATTCATGTTTTATCTCTACCATCAACTGATCCCACCACCGTTGCAGAGATCTTACGATACTCTTCTTCTTTCGTATTCTGCTAAAAATACGTCCAAAAAGGTGAAAGTGGTGATTACACAAGTTTTGGAAGAGCTTTGTCCCTTTTTAGAGACAAGTCTTCTGCAGATTGTTTCCTCTCAGTCTTTGGACCCAAAATTAATCATTGAGTTGCTGAATACGCTATTATTATGTGGACTAGCTTCACATACCGATGCCGATTTCATGTCAACATTATCAAGGTAAGTATTTGTGATGGTTACCGAGGTTATTGTTTCTTTGTTCAATTAAATAATCCTAGTACAACCGAAATCCTGTCTACTTTGGGCATATCAGCATCATATATTCAATCATCATATGTATGAAGAAAGTACTAATGAAAGTAGGTAAAAATAAAAACAGATAATACTGTGGGCCATATCCGACTCTAGATGAGAGTTTCTGGGTACAAAACTACTGTGCCGTTTCGTTATCTTCAGTTCCAGGACGAGTCTATTGAACTTGGGATTGTAGACGCTAAAACAAGGAACACTCAATGGAAGATATTCTACGTTTTTGGAGAACTAAACAAATTAGAACACTTGGTACATCTTGTAGGTACTCGTTAGTCAAATGGAGGGTTATCGGTTTAAAGAAGGTTCATATCCATGAATCTTAGGAAAATATATAATTCCTTTCCAGTAAAAATCGGCCGTGATATGGGGTGGTCGCGCAGAGAGGTTTCACTCCACTTAAAATCCAATTAATGTAAGAAACCATTGAAGCCTGTCATTGTACACTATCTCTGCAGTCGTGAACTTGTTAACGATTTTCGACAAAATTGCGTTTAATAGACCAAAGGTCCAGTTGATGAAATATTATTTTTAATAGCTGTTTGATAAAGTCATGTTTGCTTAACACAGTAGGCTCGCTATGGCCCGGTAGCAGGGTTACTAAGGTTCGGAATGGCACCACAGTCGTTCGTGGTCGAGAAACGCTACTAAATTATGCAAGTGAAGGTGTGGTTGAAGAGAAAAAAAAAGAGGAAGAAGAAGACTGATACAATTTCGTGACAGAATTAAGGGAGATAAGTCATAGACTAAGACGAAAAGGGAAACATAATCGAGATTAACAGAGAGGGCTTATAATTTGCCTGGAAGAACCAACCGCTTCCATCAGAACGCTAATGATGGTAATGGTGAAAATACATTAAAGGCAGAAAAGGTAACGGTAGATAAACGTGAACTAGATACAGAACATACTGGAGCATTCTGGAGGTCCTGGGTTGGATACTAATGACTGACTATACCGACTGAGTTTTTTTCGGGGTTTTCCTCATGGTATCTTCAGCTTAGGTCCTGTCCAACATCTTCCCGCATCCTTTCCCCATCTCTATCACGGTCTGAGCCATGAAAAAGATACGCACGCGCTGTGAACGGCGCATGAGTGATGTGGAGGTAGCACTCCACATATTGACCTACCGTACGAAGTGAGGTGAGGTGGTCAGTCTCACGCTCGATCGCCTTTACCTTCCTAAGGTGCTCAGTAGTACCACGGACACCTCCGGTTGTCAATTTGATAGGAGGCTGAGTGCACCTCAGAGCACCAGGCATGGGAACACTACGAGAAAAATCTCCAGTGTCCTGGCCGGGATTTGAACTCAGGTCACCCGATTTGTAGTCAGACGCCCTACCGCCTAAGTCGTAGATGTCTAAAATTCATAAATAAATTCATATTCAAAAGGTCGTAATAGATTTCAGGTCCTTCCTTTCTTCTGCAGTTTGTACATAAAACCAACTAATTTTCAGAACTTTTTTCAGGAATAAATTGAAATCAAATGCACAGAAAAGCACGAATATAGATGGTTTGAAAACCAGTACTCTCTGGGATTAGATACGAGCTCCACAGCATTCTCTGGTGAATAATAGCAACTACAAATCGTCACTTTTTAGGTTGAATCTAAACAATGATATCCTACAAGGACATCGAAAGCTTTGAGTGAGTCAATTTCGAAATACGGTTAATTCTCATGATTTTTGTAACTTTCACAGGTATCCTATATGATTTTGACGGGTCTAGAAGGATATCTTCTGCTGTGGACCATTCAACGACAGAAACTAATAATTGTTTTTGTGCTTGGAAAAGATCCTATTACCTTTTGGTTGAATGGTCCATAGGATGAGATTGTGGAATAGGCCCTCACCGTCCTAGGTCTACATTCCACCGAGAGGAGAGATGTACAGCTTGTAGCTGGGTTTTCTTCCAAGACGATGATCCCCTTCCCGCTATTACCCTCAGTGCAATATCATCGACCTAGCTAGATGCAGCCGGCTGCAACGATGAGAAGACTTCCTGAGTTTTGTCGGTGAGAAATACCTCTTAGATCCTTTGGTGACCACCTCAGGGGGTAGGGCATCAGGGAACCCAGGAAGTACTCTCGCTGACAATAATTCCGAACATTAAAAGTATTTCTTAGTAACGGCTTTGTGTATTGTTAAGACTAAAATCATGTGAATAAAACCATTGTTTAAATTATAGTCATGACGGGCCAAGTATTACTAGAAAGAAAAATTAAGAATAACAATTGACATTGTCAATTTTGTATTATAAATTATGTTTAATAATTTAAAGAATTTTCAGTAAATAATGGAACAGCCTCAAACAGTAAAATTACATTCTAAACAATTTTAAAAAGAAGAAAAGAAGGAAGCCACTACAAGGCTAATCCGCGGTACAGTTTTGTTCAAAAGTTTCAGAGTCAAGTTGATTAAATACGGACAGAAAGTTGGAGAGTAGTCCGCAATTACGTTGTTTCTGTAAATACGCAGTGTTGAAAGAACGACAAAATTATCGAAAATAATTTTTTCCGGACCTAATTTCTTTTATATATATATATATAAAGCGGGCAACGCCCTAGCCGAGCTGGTCTACCGGTTCCCGTAAGATCACCGAAGTCAAGCAGCTCTGAGTCTGGTCAGTGCTTGGACGGGTGACCGTTGCATTGCTCCAGATGGTATTGCCTGTGCGGCGTCCACCCAGCGTCGTGAGGCCAATTGGGGAGCTACCTGAATAAAGAGGTAGCGACCACAGTTGAGAGCTTCGGCTCTCCTCTCCCAACACGTCTGGTCAGCGTGGGAGCAGTAGACCACCTCCTCCCTCCGGGAGAGGCCTCATCCAGTAGTGGATTGAATTGGATATGGCTGTGAATTATATATATATACATATAATGCGAATAAACTTTTGTCTTATACGTTTCTCAGTCAGTGGTCTATAAGTTTCAAACGAACTGTGAACTCTTTCGACACGATAATTACGGGCTATACGTATACAAGAACCGATGGAAGAAAAGTTTTCATATTCCTTAGAAAACCACCGATTGCTACAGTTTCTTCTAAAAATCCGTTGTTTGTGTAAAGGTAAACGGTATTCAGAAATTTAGAGTCATGAAATTTGTTCATTCTGTCAATTTATGTACAGAATGGGATAAGACAAATCGTATGTTAAAGCCATATTCGCTTAAAACAAGAGGCTTATTGTGTCCCGGGAGGAGAGTTGCCAGGGCCCGGCGGTTGAGAAACACCGCTTTAAGAGATTAAGTCCCTTACAAACACACTCTGATAGTAGGGAAGGGAAAATAGCATTCAAACGGTCTTTGTCTAGGTATCATACTGGTATTCGCCCAGTGAAAATGAGGGAAACTCGGGGGAAAAAACAGTCAATATTGTTGGTAACAGGGTTTGAACCTACGTGTCTTCCCAGTGATCCAACGTCCTTGAATCAGTAAGCCACAGGAACTGGGTGTATATATACGCAAATAGGTCTTGAAGTATGTGAAGAAGGATTAACGCTATGCTAACGGGTGTGATACATTTTTCTTGGTTATTATTCGTTTTATACGGAAACCAAAGGTTAAATATGTTAACCTCCGCTTCATCACACACCCAGACATAACAAAGATTAATCTATACTAGTTGGAGGAGAAAATTGGGGATTTTTAAGTATTGCTGTTTTTTTTTTTTAGAAAAAAAAAAAAGGTATTGCTTGTTTGAATTGATAGAAGTCAATAATGTTTTAAGGAACACTGCCAATTCGTTTTGTTTAGTGAAGAATTTGAAATATTCATTATTATTAAATTCTATTCAGGCCTTTAGGCAACTTTGGTTTAATTGATAATGCTAGGAGAAGTGGTGTAATGAAGAGAGTGGGAGGAAACGAGAAAACCACGCATATGGTGTTTATCTACCACAGAGCCCACATGACACGAGCTGGGACTGAACCGCGGACCCACGCACCAGAGATGAGCGCTCTACCACTGAGACACCAACATGCTTCTTCTTCCACTCACAGGCAATTTTTTTCATAGTTTTTGGGCAACACTAAAAATTAATATTCGCTGATCACGTGAACAACACTAAAATATTTTACTTCATACTGTTCCCAGTCATCTTTGTTGTTAGCTACAGGGCGTTGCAGAGGTGTGATTTCCGCTATCAGTAACCACATAATAGCCAATTTAGAACAGAATCCTACACAAAACTATTTTCTCAAGGATAGTTATCATAAGCTAAGGAAAGCCGGGACAATTCAATCCTTTATTGTTTCTTTTTCAAACATCTTCCAATGATTCATGTATTTGATATTTCTTTATAAGTGTACATACCGGTATTATTATTTTTTTAGTCAAGAATTATCGGTATAAAAATAAAAAATAAATAAATAGAAGAACCGCAATATCATACCGACGTATACCGTCCCATTTCGAGCACTGAATCATCCAGTAAGTTTACGCTGAGTTGTTGAAATTTATTAATAACAAAAGTAGAAACACACACAAATGTTCTGAAAGAAGAATCTAACATATGGATATAAATTGCAACACAAGCAAAATGATTGAAGATGCTGGCTCACCGGATGCGCGCTTTTCTCCTTAACAGAAGGACTTGGTTCAAATCCCGGGCACTGCCATCCTAACTGAGTTTTTGTAGGGTTTTTCTCAGTTTCGCGGGACAGTAACGCAGTGGTACCTAGATGAAGGCCCTGGCTGCTGCTTTTCCTATTGTGTTGAACTTGTGACAGGCTTTGGCCACCTGCCTGTCCAACTTATGAATCTCATTTAGATGAATAAATAACACTTGTCAGAAATTCCATTGTGTATGTCTCATTTTTAAAAATTTTAGATCAAAGTGTCTTAGTTATGTTATACCAGGCAACATAACTGAACCAAAACAGTGGTCAGATGGAACATGTTACGCGTAAAACAAATAGTATAAAATTTCGTGCGCAGGTTTGTGTGTAGAAGTTTATCTCTTGTGACGTTCTTCCATTTTATTGGTCAAATTTAAAAATGTACTGTACATGATAATTGATATATTTGTACATAATTTCAGCTTTATTCTTAATTCCAAAGTTTTACCAGAGGAACAGTTGAAAATTCTGATGTTCTTTTGTCAAGTTGTTCGTGAAGAAACTTCGAGAAACCTTATTTTAAGGTTAACCCACCAGTTAACCTCATCGTTGAGATTAAACCAAGGAAGCCTGCGAGGACAGAAAATGCTACGAAGTTCCAATAAAGGAACAGAAGTAGACGGGACTCCAGCTGGGGACTTCTTCACTTTGCTGACTCTTGGTAAGAGACTGGAAAACAAAAAAAAAAAAATGTTTTAAATGCGAAACAAAACTCATCTTGTAGTTCTGCCCTTAGCAATTTCGATACTTAAATACGCGAAGCTTTTTCGCCCTTAACCTAGAAACTTCTTCAGGCTCAGAAAGGTTAGTTACTGTAGGTGATCCTAGTGTTTATGTTCATGTAAATATGTGTAAGTGAAAAAAGGGAAGTAAAATTGTGTTTGCGTTAAAGTACTTACAGAGTGTGACTACCACTTTACCTAGAAAAACAGATTGTAAAGAGTTGAATTTATGGGGTTATAGGTGAAGTAGCTGTATTAGATAGAATATCCTGTACTATTCACAATTTTCAGCCATGCATACTGTACTTCATATATGATGTTTATCTTCAGTAAGGCGAAACAGAATCTCTATATATTAAACCTAATGTCTGTGTGTTTATTTATTTGTTGAACAGGATATAATTCTATAAATACATGTGGGCATTGATTTCAACCAGATTTTGCATACGTGTTCTTTGGGCCCAGTCCCAGGAGCTTTAGGTATTTTAGGTCACCGGAAGTGACTGTGCCGCGATCTAATTAATTAAAGCAGTAATTTTGTTGCTTATAACAATGACATAAATACATAGTTTCCATTTTCAAGTTAAAACAACGATCATAAATAAATAAGGAATTTAGATATTTAAATTTGAATTGTTGTATTTTTTTAAATTTTTTTTTTTAGATGTAATGTTGGAATCATTTTGAAAGTGAGCTGGTGCGAGTGCTGTAAGGGATCTTGATATCTACTGTAAGAGTACAATCACCAATAATTAATAATAAACAAGAATATTTTAAAGCATTGTTGTTGTAGTAGTTGTAATAGTAGACAGCGTTGGAAACGTATTTCACTCACTCCGCACCAACGGGCGGGTACTTTGGCTAGTGTTCAATAAATCGACGTAGTACCATTTGAAGAAATAAAATTATATAAGATTGGCAACAATGTCAATTCCATGACCTTAATGAATCGTTCATGATTTCTCGAAAAATATTAAGTTTATTTACCATTCTAACAAGTGGATTTTGGGCTCGCAAGTTGGAACGTCTGTATCTCGACAATGAAGCGAAATTCAACAAATGACAAAGACATTTTCTCTTGTTTTTGTGTCAGGCATTCACCTCCGAAGTTAATTTGTTTTTTGTTTACCTATTCAAAGCCGTATACAGGCCATTTTGGCCGGGAGTCGGGGTAATTTTATGAGATAATTTAGGGATTTTAGGTGTTAGGTGGATGGGTATCATCGGTAATGGGTTGGGTTGACCTTCTACCAAGCTGCCAACATGGTAGTCGTGCGGTCTGAGGTTTCATACCAGCGTCTCCAAGGTTCTGGGTTCGAGCCCCGGATGGGGTATGGATGTTTGTGGATTTTAAAAACTTAACAACTAATAGCATCGTGACGGGCAGAAGTCTATAACTACTTCTAATAAAAATTCGTTCTTGCATTATATTCAGTTTTGAATTAAACGTTGCCTTAATGTTTTAAAAATTCGTTCTTGCATTATATTCAGTTTTGAATTAAATGTTGCCCTAATGTTTTAAAAATTTGTTCTTGTATTATATTAAGTTTTGAATTAAATGTTGCCTTAATGTTTTAAAAATTCGTTCTTGCATTATATTCAGTTTTGAATTAAATGTTGCCTTAATGTTTTAAAAATTCGTTCTTGCATTATATTCAGTTTTGAATTAAATGTTGCCTTAATGTTTTTTATTCATATTGTATTTCAGTGAGCAAATACAATGAAGACCAACTTCTCAGTACGTACACTTTCTGTGGATTGAGAAAGTGGCTCGATATGTTGGACACTCTGGGAAGAATTAGGCAGAATCAGTTGGAACCAGAATTTGATGTGTGTTTTGATGCTGTGAGGGAATATTGCGTTCGTGTAGTAGATCAGTGTTTCAGAAGCGCTCAAGATAGTCAAGATGCAGAACTTCAGAAAGTGGTGCGTAATCCTGATTTTTCTTTCGTTATTGTTTCCTGTAGACTGCAATTTAAAAATGTAATTTGACTCTTAAGGAATTTACAAAGAGAAAGAAAATAGTGACAACACACATCCATAAACAATAAACCGACAGGGTGTTTCAAAAGTACAGCCTTATTTTTCACAAACTGAAAAGGAAATGAAGCATCGTACTACACTGATTTGGAACGATGGGGAGGGGCTACATTTTGGAGTACATCCCCATCAACGTGACCGCCATCTTGAAATCCTTAATTTTTTTTTCAAATGGCAAGTGTGCCGTGTGGCATATCAAATACGATAATGTTCCCAGAAAGTAATTCCATATGTCAGATTTGACATATCTGTGTAGGTGACGAAGTTATTCTCACTGAAACTATGCTGCTGGGTAAAAGAAGAGAGGATGACAGACCGTCTAGACAGTTACAGGTAGGCTCAGTCCAATAAGTGGAGTAATTTGCCGTTGTGTTATGTGTCACATTGTACCGGATGTGCTTCTGGAAGTGTGTCATAACTATGCCGGGCGCCTGGAGCTCAGTATTCAGCAAAGGGCAGCACATTCAACACGTTATGTAACAGTCGTGTTGTTTTGATATGCCACACGACCCACTTACCATTTGAAAAAAGTGACCATCGTCCAATATGGCAGATACGTTGATCGTGTAATCCAAAATGTAGCCCCTCTCTACCATTCCGCATTTGTGTACTACGATACTTCGTTTTCGTATTAGTTTGTGACAAAAAAACAAGCCTCTGTTGTGGAACTTTCGAATCACCCTGTAGAACAAGTGTACCTTTACGTTCTTTCTTTATAAGCCTCTGCCACACTTGTGGAAGACGATGGACACCAGAGCAGTGCTGTGTTTGTTGATGTCCGCGCTGGAATAGTATCCTACTGCTCGAAGGAAACGCCTTCAGGGCAAGTTTCAACTTACTTTCTTTACGTAAATTTTCTTCAATCTGTCCGTAATAGGTTGGTACAACGGTAAACCTATGCGTGTTTTATCGTCTTGTTTCACTTGCCTGCTTTTATAATGTTTCAATTGTGTGCGGTGGTACCATTTCATCAATGTGAATCTATTATAATCATTCAGTGAGTCGGTACCAAAATAGAATATATAATACGCATAGGACAACCAATTGGTTATGATAGATCCACATTGAGAAGTTCTACCACCGCGAGAAGAACACTATAAAGACACACAGTGAAACGGAAGAGCAAGAAGAGGATGAAACATGGATAAGTTGAATTTTTGTACCAACTTATTACGATGGACAGATTGAAGAAATCCCACCTAAAAATTTTTCTCAATTTAAAAGTTAATATGTTCCCAAAGAAAATGGAGTTTACCAAATCAGTTGTCAGTGCAAGGACCAGTATGTTGGATTGACTAAGAGGTACATTATTACCAGGATCAAGGAACACATTAGAGATGCGAGAAATAATGAATTTCCCACATCTGGTCTGTCACAACGCCTAAAAAACCACCACACATGCAATAGCCGATATCAAACTATTGCAGCATTAAATTGAGATAAGGGTTTGTTTACACGTTGATTGTCATGCGCATGCGCGTGCATCAAATATATGTACATTACGATTACGCTCAGAATCATGTGCATAAAATTGGATCACTGAGAGGGTTTCCCAGGAGGCCATGTACATAAAATTTATGCACAGATTATTGCTAAAACAATCAGTTTTAGCTCCTTCTGATGCACTGCAATCGTTGATTTAAATGTATTCATGTATTGCCTTGGGTCCGTAGAATGTCACTAAGTGATTGGCGCATTCGTTTTGCTTTGTGTTAGTTGTACTACGTTATAAATCATAAAACTCATACGTGTGTATCAGAATTAGACACGGCTGTAAAATCGGTTTATATTGTGTTTATGACACGAAATGAAAATTTTTACGGCATTTTAGGTGTCTCTGAATCGGATTTCTTAAGAAATATGTCCTGACCTAGCACAAACATTTTCGGGAATGGGCCCTGGCTTAACATGATTCCTTATGGAAAGGGCCCTGGGCTTGGTTAAAAATTCTCAGAAAATGCCCCTGGCAATCAATGTGTCGTAGTTTGACATAATAAGTAAAATGCAATAAAACAGCCCCTTTTTTTCGTTTCTTTATTTAATTAATTAAGTTTTACGTCACTGGTTCTTTCCACACATTTAACATCTAAAATAAACATATATATCTCCACACATTTTAACATTTTCAACCATATACACGGTTACTTATCCAAATCTGTTTGGTCCAGTATCAGTAACTTCATTTCATTTCGCATTACACTGTGACAACGTTGTTCCTTCATAGAGCCGCCATTTTTGAGTCAACCATCACATAACTCGGATAAAGCCCAACTCATGGGATGGCTTCATTAATCCTACACTTTTTTTTTAACCGTTCCTTAACACCAGATGAAGTCGATATGTGAATTGGCGAAACTAAGTAGTGTTTGCTGTACGATTTGGTATTAGCGAGGATAGAATGCCAAGTTGGAGATAAGTAAGCGTCTGACGTCTGAATTCAGCAGTTTCACTATCACTATGGCAGCAAATATTTGGATTACATATTTTTTAACAATAGAATTAATAACAGTGTAACAAGAAATAAGACAACAATCAAGGTTTTAGAGACAAGGCAATATAAATATGAAGATTCGTACAGAACTTGCTTGTTATGACCTGGAACTGAAAATAGAGAGCAAATACTGTGAAGACAGTATGTCGCTCTGGTATGACTGAATAGTTTATCGCAATTAATGAAATCAGTCAGTTAGGTAGTTCTATCGTGTTATCCTAGTAATCGAGTTCGGTGCCTACCTTCTATTGCATGACGGTGGTGGCGCTAAAATTATCATGGACATACTAACAATAGCATCATCTATTACGTGCATATCTGTATCTATATAAAGTTGACAGCCTGAAAGTGGAATATCACCAATTTCGGTTTCCTTAGTAAGCGTTGCTAGGTAGCCATCTGTCTCATGATATCTATAGAAAAATTCTCCATCCTGTCTGGCTATCACGATAGGACATTACTTCCTTTCTTGTCAGTTATGTCTGGAAAACTGAGTCAGTTATGTCTGCTCACAGACAC
>JAGDQP010007779.1:24434-37610 GCA_022664845.1 Lepisma saccharinum | reverse complement strand
TCAGTTATGTCTGGAAAACTGAGTCAGTTATGTCTGCTCACAGACACAATTCGAAACTCCTCTCCTGTGTCTGCCTTTTATTGATGGTGGTGACTGGTCATACGAGAAGTCATTTTCTAGAAACAGCTGAAACAGTTCCGAATTATTCAATTCATATTGTAAGGGATACCTGTCGATCCCAGGACTATGTCTCGAGATTATAGAGAGACGCATAAAAGATCATGAAAACTAGAATTGAGCGAACGTATATGATAAAGTTGCAACAGGCAACGAATTCTTGTAAGACACTGAAAGAAGATGCTTACACATGAATAAGTTGGTACAAAACAAATATACGTAACTTGTTATGTATAGAAATAATGTAGTGTCAGTCAATATTTATGTTAATAGCGCAGAAACCTTTCCGGGCTGTATGAGTGGAAAACAGGAGTCTTGGACTGTATGGGCCAACAACTCCCCTGGAAATATGCTGACCCATACAGTCATTTAAGCTCCTCAGCTCCCTAGAAGGGGAAAAGAGAATCCAATATATAGAAGAGAACTTATAATAACAGGAGAGAAGAAGAGTCACAGATGTAGTACCTACACTCTTCTACGGCAATCATTGGAACTGGCTGTTAAGTCGCACAACTATCCAAGTCCTATCATACAGTCCGGTGAGTAACATGGCGCTAATTTTACTTGTATAACATCTTTCTAAATGAAAACAAACTTCTGAAATCTACCCTTTATTATTATTAACTACATCCTATCCCAGTACCTTAAACATGCCTTAACCCGTCAGAGGGGAAAAGGCAGACGATATTATGTATTACAACATTAGAGCTCCCTTCTTTGACGGTGACGTATTCTTTTAATGCTAATTAATGTTTCTGTTGTGGCCTAATCCCGTCGACAGTCGAAAGGATGACGTTCCTTGGCAGACATAACTCTCAATAAAGAAAGAACAGAAGCAAGTAGGGCCTTTGTTTTAGGTAACATCCAGCAATCCAACGTAGTAGATCTTAGTCAGGCTGGCAGTCGTAAGCAGGGTTTGAACTTAGAACATGTGGTTATCAACAATACATTATTGTACATGTTTGTGTGACCACATATGTTAAGTGCACATCACTAACTCCACTGTTATATTTCAGATTCTTTGTGAAGTGGTTGATCTCTTAAATAAAATCGTTCAGTTATCCAAAGCACAGGGAGCCCAGTGCTTGCAAATTGTGAAGCGAATTCAGGGTTATATTATGCAAAGATTTAAATCAGATTACCATGACGTTGCAATTTTCGTTCGAGTGCTTAAATTTTTCGTGTTTTTTGGTAAGTAAAAGAAAAACCTTTGTTAAATTATTCCATTTTTGTTTGCTTGATAGTAAGACTTTTTGCTTAAAAGTTGTGGGAGTTAGAAAAATGTTCATTCATAGATTGGCTTTAAAATACAGTTGAATAGTTTTCGCGGTGCATTACTATAGGTTATTTGAAGTTTAATAGTAATGAAAATAGGACAGGTTTCACGTAGGGTTTATGGTAGTTTTGAAGTAGAGAGGAATGTATTTGTAAAGTTCCCAACTCTTGTGATTACGGTGTGTATTTTGGAATTTTGTTTTTATCTTAGTAACTTCTCTGCTCACATAAGTGTATTCATTTTTAGCCTATGTTGTTATTCATATTTCAACCGCGTTGTGCATGTTTTTCTTGATTCACTACTCCTTCTTTCTTTGTCTCTTTTCTACGTATGTGATTGGTTGATTTGTTGATGTACTTGATTGGTTGATTGATTAATAATATATAAGTCGGAAATGAAAGTGTACATATTCTCTATAGACAAACAAGTGTGACAAGAATGTAAATAAATTGCGAGCTCTCACTTCTTGAGACATGTTTATCAAATAAAGAGGAAGAAGAAAGTTAGAAAAGAAGGTAACAAAAACTGCTAAGCTTCCTTGTAAACAATTGAATATCGGTAAAGAAAACTCGAAAGTTCTTTATTTACTTTCTAATGTGTTATTTCTACTACAGTTCTCTTACTTGTATCTTATAAGCTTTACGATTGAACACCTTTCCTCTCCCCTGGTGTATTGGTTACGGTCTCGGGTTTCCGTCTTTTATTTTCCCTTTTAAAAACATAGGCTTCCAAAGATTCGATTAAAAATAATTAAACTTGTTGTCTGGGTTTACGATGGGTAAGTTAGTCAAAACGTAGGATCTTAGTAATCAAGTACTTAATTGAATTTAATTGATTTATGGCTTTCAGGCATCTATGGCTCAGATCGGGATAAGATAGGGGAAAGGATGCTGGAAGGAGTCAGCCTAGGCCTGAGTTGAATGTACCATCCCGACTTTTGCCTACTGTGACTGAGGAAAAACAGTTACGATGGTCCGCCCTCGGTATCGATCCTAAGACCTCCCGAATGTGAAGCCAACACTCTACCAACTGAGCTACGGGCGCTTGGTAATCCAGTACTTAACATAATTTGAAGCATCGTACTTAAATTCCTATTAGATTATATGTAGTTATGCAGGCAACTTCCGATGATCTTTAGTGCACTATATTACACTAAAACCTCTAACGTTTCGTATCAGACCTGAAACTTCCTCGTTACACTAGAGAATTAGATAATTATTTAAAAAGACACTTATCCAAAATTAATGCAAATAGTTGGCGAAGCTATTGAAAAAAGTACCTTTTAATACCGCTCAGTCCGTCCGTCCGTGTCTAGAAATTAAATTTCAGGAACTACAAAGTGTATATAGATGCTTGAGGTGTCGTTGCAAAGGTCTTGACTAGACTATCCTAGAGCCGCCTGATTAGTACAGTGAGTCAGTGTTGCAACCAATTGTTTCTAGATTCTATTGTTCAAAATTCTTCCATTCCGTTAGACATATCAGCACCAAACTTAGCATACTGTGGGTATCCCGGTCCCCCAAGCACCACTTTGTCAGTGTTGCCAACACATGTCCAAAATATATATCTTTTGAACCACAATGTGTAGATACTTGGTTGTTGTGCCGTTGGAGAGGTCCTTTCTTGACTAGCTCAGAGCTACCGGAACCGTCGTGATCAGTTGTCAGTGTTGCCAACCATTTTAAAAATTCAATATTTATTTTTAATGTTTGTTTCCTTGTCGTTAGTGTTGTTCGCACCAAACCTTGACAAACATTACTCGACACAAGAGAGAAGTACTGTGGGGTTTTCCGCCCCTAAGAATTCCAGTTGTCAGTGTTATCAACCTATTTTATACAAATGAATGATTACGTGCCTGAAATTCTATCAAGGGACCCGAGCCTCCGCGATTGTTGGCAGAATCGCAGTGCTAACGTGTTTAAGTTTTAATTATTTATTGAATTCGCTTGCGTAATGCCTCTCCGAGAAAGTTTCAGACCTGCAACGAAATATTACAGCTTTTAGAGTAATATAATGTACTGAAGGTGACTACTTGAGTACATATTTTTTTGAAGCTAACTCCTTTGGGTAAAAGTGTCACTTAGCAGAGCTTTACTGCTCAAAACTACAAAGAAAAGTTAATAATTGCTGTGACGCACAACATATTTTTCTGCGTATGATTCAACAGTAATCCCACAGAAGATGTTCGTGTAAAAGCATTACCATCTTTCCCTTATCAGATTAATTAAATTGAATTTATTTATGGCTTTTAGGCAACTTGTAAAATTTGTTGTGAGTAGCAGTACACTAAGATTTAATGTTCGTATTCTTTTCCGTTCATTAATTATAGGAGAAACAACTGGTTATAGCTCTCAGCACTTTTGCGAGGAATTCTTTGGTGATATTATGTATCGCAGTTATTCATCTCAAGTAGCTGCGTTTGAAATAATCACATTTATTGTGGACAACATAGACCGATTGTCTACCTATCATTCAGTAATCGGAAGATATTTTCCAAACCTGCTGAAGCTAATTGCAAACCATCCGTCAGTGCTAGTGGAAGAGTTTATGGAACTCATTCCAGCAATGGTTACTACGCAGTCGGCGTTAGAGGTAAGTAAAAACTGAATGGAAATATTGATAGAGAACTGTGGTAAATAACATTCGCTGAGCGAGGTGACTCAGCGGAAGCATGCTTGCTTCTTAATCGGAATGTTGGTTATACGAAATGGTTGTTTACGATAGCGATGCAACCGCTTTCTTCAGTTGAGGTTCTGGGTTAAGTCCGGGAATGTTATTTAAGACACAATAATCAGACAGTAAGATAGGAAATAACTTTCTCGAAAAATAAAGAATCAATTTAAAATAAAATGTTCACCAGTAACTTTCAATTGCTTAATATCTATGATGCGGGTCTCGGAAGGTTCCAGATGTCTGACAACCTTCCAGAACATGACCAATATCTCGACACAAATGACGTCATATCTCGACAAATAATGACGTAAGGCTTCGCAAATCAGAATCAAAGTCGTACCCAAGAATTGTTGGCATTTAAATTTAGTTATGGCCTTTAGGCATAACTGGCTTAGGCCGGGATAGGGTAGGAGAGAGGATTGAAAAGGTATCGGTCAAGGCCTTAAGGTACCATCCCGGCCTTCACTTGGTGAAACTGAGGAGAAATTTTGGGAAAATCTCAGGATAATCGGCAGCGGGGTTCGATCCAGCTTGCCTACGCATGGCCGATCCCCGCGACGTTGCTGCCTATACTACTAGGACTGGGTCCCACGGATTGTAATTGAGTACTTTATGACTGACGAGTGGAGCTGACAGGATATTTCTATGTACTACGCAGTGTCAATTAATTGAGACTGAAATTCGTAATATAGGAGTTCCCCTTACTCAATCATACCGTAATCTTTTCTCAAATACATTTCTTGTGTTCAGCTTCGATTGTTACTTGCTACATGTGTTACGTCATTCATGACGCTACCTCTAAACATTTGGGCGCTACAAAAATGTTGGAAACACGTAGCTGTTAAATTCTCTAATTCAGTGTTATGCTATTCTATTCTTTACAGGTATTTCATAGTTTACTTGATCTGCCAGTTCTTTCTGCGACATTGTTGCTGCACCAGGCACCTACTCTTTTCCGATTAGAAGGATCTACGGCAACAATTCCGTGGTTATCATTGTTGGAAAGTATAAGAAATCCTCCTTACAAACCAATGTTCAGTTACATGATAAGGATAGAAAGTGGCCGTGGGGATACCATTAACAAGTAAGGAGGAAAACATTTAAGTTTTAAAATTGTAATTGTACATAATAGATAGATCTGCTCACCGGACAAAGAAAAAGGCACCTCGCGTGTTGCGACGTGATGGACTTCAAAGACCGGATGGCACTGTACAATGAACATTGTCCGACAGATAGCTGTGTCATATGCTAAGAGGTTCAAAGATTGACGAACAGTGGTGGTGTGTAACGTATGTGTTGGTCACTTCGAGAAAATTGTTCGCAGAACATGTATAACAGCGTCAAAAGATTGCCTTTGGCTCTGATAAAGAACACGGTATATGAGAATTTTCCGAATCTGCGGATATGTCACAACGTACTGTCATAGGGCATTTTAGCAGTGGCGGACATCCTAGTACACCGATAATAGTCACCAGAATTGCAATGGAAAGAAACTGCCACCGTGGATCACGTGTTATGAATGCAAACCGCTTCGAACCAGGGAAGAATTGTTGTAGGAAAGTAGTGCAGACTCACTCTAATCTATTATGAAAGAAGCTGGTGCTAGTCAAACTTGCGACTAGAGACAAGATGAGCACCCGAGGCTGAGCCATTCTCGCGCATGCGCATTACTTCTTAAAAGTAAATATTAATTCCAAGCAGTTGCTCCCAGTTGCCAATTTAGTGCATTGGTAGCGTGTCGGAAAGCTAATCCAAGGAACACGGGTTCGAACCCTGGAGTAGATTTTGTTTTGTTTTTCTCAGTGACGGTTATATATATATATATATATATAAATAAACGCATTAGGAAATTTCATAGAATTAGTGAACAAACGCATGTGGAGGTTAGGTAAGTCAGGTTCGGTATTTTTTTATTGCACACGCGATTAACTTGTGTTTTCACAAGGTGGCGTTCTTGTCGCTAGTCACAAGTTTAGTCAATGCTATTAGCTGAATTTCAGTCAGAGGCCTATTTTTTGTCTGGTGAGCTTATAAATCTTATAATTTTGGTGAAGCTATCATAGGAAGGTATTGAAAAGGAGGGCAAAAGGTTTATAACGCACAAAAGACGTACGAGAATATCAAAAAGGCGGGCATGAAGATATTCATAAACATGTAATAATTATTAAATTTAGAAAACTATCGTATTAAAAACTTCCAAGTTGCCATTACAGCGGCGTGAATTTTCTCATTACTGTGTGTTTTGATCAACTGCCAATTAGTATTATAAGCAAAAAATAACCTTACCCATACAGTATTTCAGAAAATTATAACGCTTAACTTCCCACAATAATTTGATGTGTTCTAATACCTTTGTGTTCTGTAATAATTACGGACCAGGGGCGGATCTAGGATTTACTTGAGGGGGAAGCGAAGGTCCGAAGAATAGACTAGGAACCTTTTCGATATTTTTCTGCTAAATAAATATTTTAAGTATTCCCCAAAATTTGAATTTGAATTTGAATCAGGCCTGGATAGGGGAAGGGAAAGGGTTCGGACAGGTTTCGGCCAGGGCCTATGTTCAAGATGCCATCTCGGTATTTACCTAGTGTGACTGAGGAAACAACTCAGTCAGGATGTTCGGCCGCTGGGATCGAACCCACGACCGTCCGAACGGTGATATTTCTAGACAAATTAGATTTTTTTCCGCAAACCAATCGAAGCTTTCTGTGAGGCAAATTGTTGAAATAACTCACGGCTCCTTAAGCAAGGGGTTGGAGAGTTTGTTGATGAACAAGACAATTTTCTTCCAGAACATTAATAGCATTCTAGATAAGAAATGCTTTGTATCTCATACTATTAGCTGTAACTTGAACTTGCGCTATAAGTAAATCGCTTGATAAATGAAACATCAGACCATAACCTTGACTTATCATCTACGTCTTATAAATCTTTCTTCCATACTTTTCTTAAGCAAGGCTTGACTACTACGGACCTTACTATCTTATATACATTTTTAATATCCAAAGTAGATCTCTGTTGTTTATTCATTATTATTAACGTATGCATTTTTCTTTTTTCAGGTTGGAGGTGTATTTAGACCTAATAGCAGAACTTGCCTCCCATCCTTTGGTTGTAACATGCAGTGAGGTGGTTCCAGTATTATTACAGTGTTACTTTCTGGCGATCAGGAATCTACACGAAAACGAGATTTATTCTTCATTGTTGTCTGCTATGATAGATCGCATAGGTGTATTGTATGCTGTTCCCAACTATTCTGAATCAATGAAAAAGTAAGTACGTATAAATAAAATATTGAGTTGATGCGACTGAAAAATGTTCGGAAGATCGAGTGTCATTTTCAGTGTTAATCATAGTCTCAAAATAGTATTAACTTAGGTCAAAGTAATCTCTCCGTGTATCGCGCCATCAATGTGGCAAAGCCGGAAAAGGTTTCATAATTGTGACGCCAAGAAATCGTCTAAAGAATGACAAATGTCTCTGTGAACCTCGACTAAAAGTTGGCCCAGGCGGAGGCGAATATGGTGCATCAGGAAGGTTTTGAAATTCCAATTGATTGACTGTCTGCAGTTTATATATATATGTAAGACTGAACGTTATCGAAGAAAATTTGACACCATATCTTTTAACCAGTACAGGCCGCTGGAGGTCAAATTGTTGCTTTATTTCCCGCAGTTGATACCACTATAACGTTCCAAATAGATTGACTCCTTTGGAAAAGTAAGTGTTGACTTCCTTTTTGACTCTCTATCACACAAGAAGCAACACCTTTCCGTGTGTGCTGATCGCTGAATAGCGACGTTTTGCTGATCGTTTAAGATTGACGTACCAGATCTTATTTTCATCACATCCGGTAATTCGATCAAAAAGAATTCTTGTTTATTTCTGACAACGAGAGAACTGTAAACTTCAAGAGGTTTGTGCCTTGTTAGCTGGTGTTAATGAGGTGCCCATTATCCAAATTCTTCCTCTTCCAGAGCTGCCAAGCGTCGAACAACAGTGAAATAGTGGACACCTACCTTGTCGGCTATCGTGCGAACAACTTTGCAGGGACCCAGCTTCCGTGATACTTTTAAAATACTCATTTGAAAGCGATGAAAACTCGATGTCACGGACTAGTTTTCTGGCATAAGCCAACGAAGTTTATTAACCTTATCTTCCGCCAAAGTTATATTAATCGTGTTAATCCTTAATTACGCAGTTCATGAAGGAAAATCATTCCTAATTATGTTTCTCGATGTCACTCTCTGCAACAACGATACTTGTACTGACAGGCTAAGAGACACAGTATGTGTACCAGTTGTTGAGTAACGTTTAACTAGAACATGTGACGTTTCCCAGGTAATAACGAAAACTGACGACGAGAAACGAAATAATAAGGTTCCTAGTAAGTTCTTGGCTAATATGCAACTAGCTTGCCATGTAGTACTTTCAGTAGCTAACAGTACTCTGTTCCAGCAAGTTCTGGTACTGATTTTTCGTTACTAATTTGAAAAGTTAGGTCAACTCAAGCGCTGCTGCAGAGGAATAAATATTCGTCTAAAGCAGGAATTGAACACGGGTCGCCCAGTTTAACGTTTTATCCGTTGGACCACGGTGTCACTTATAATAAATCTATACCAAACCTCAAATATCATCATAGGACTTATAACCAATGTAAAATGGCCAGAACATGGAAGGTGACAAATGTACAAAACAAAACAGAGAATATACTTTTTGTACATAGCACAAGACACAGCTGTGTTTACAGAAGGTACCTAACCTACGATTTATTTTTCACTCAGTTACGTCACTGCGCAGGCTGAACAATACAACCAACCAAAGTAACAATGAGAGACGAGGTGAAAATATGAACATAACATTACGTCACAGCGCTGTTACTACAGAAGTAATAATAGTATTTACGCTGTCTTTGCTGAGGTACGCGGATTAAACTTGTGTATTAAAGTTATAGTCGTACATTTGTGTACGCAAACGAATATCGAGAACGTAAAACTTCTCTACTGTGCGTGTCTTGAACGATTCTCTTCTGTTTTTGAAAAAAGTTTATACCATCGCTGCTTCGAATCAGACATTTTAATTGCATCAACTTATTAAAATAATTGAGGTGTATGAAATGTGTAGGTTAATTTTGAATTTATTGTCATATATATATATAAATAAATCACAGCCATATTCAATCCATTAGTGGATGAGGCCTCTCCCCGAAGGAAGGAGTTGGTCTACTGCTCCCACGCTGACCAGACGGGTTGGGAGAGGAGAGCCGAAGCTCTCACTGTGATCGCCACTGTATTTTATTCACAGCAGCTCCCCAATTGTCCTCACGATGCTGGGTCAACACCGAAAAAAATCGAACCCGGGACCGCTCGCACTGAAGTCGAGCGCGCTACCGACTAGGCTACGCAGGAGCTCATATATATATATATATTTAAATTATATCTTAACTGTAATGAGATTTTTCAGCCTGTCAGCATGGAGAAAATAATAAACTAGTTTCCCAGCTAATAGTAAACATGTAAATTCAGATTTTTAATACAACCCTCCATGATTGGCGATAGCCAGATTTCGTTCAGCGTAACATATGTACCTATCTTCTTACCTTCTGCGGCCACAAAGAATAAAACTACAAAATTAAAAGGAAATTGAGACGGTGCGCAGAGGATGAGTTAATAATACGAATTAATGATGTTGATGATGATGGATGACTGACGATGATGATAGAGATGATGACATGTTATTTTAATGTGTTGTGTGTGACTAAATGTGTGACCTTTTCGTGCAATGTGTAAGTAACGTAATTCAGTGATTAAAGAAGAGGTGCCTAGCAATGGCGTAGATCTATATAAATAGGTGTAAAATACTATACAATTGTTCAAATAACTTCTATGAATCATACCCATTACAATAAGAACAGTAATGACAAGTTCATGTAGTATGACAGACTAGGGTTTTGAGTGAATACAGGAATCTAAACACTCAGATAGCCAATGGTTTTACAGATTTGAAGAAAATAAACATGGTTGTATTCACTGCCTGTAAGTTTCCCAATGGATAAAACAAACTGTTGTTGGAGGATGTGTTTCCCATCCACACGTATCATTCACCAATAATCTTGTCTCTTTCAGCGAGGAGTTCTGGTTCGTCACCAAGGAATTTCAAGAATTTAGAAGAATTTTAAAGTCATTAGTTCCAAGAATCAGCTTCTGTGGTAGTAATCTCTATGGTAGACAAATTACTGGTAGTCTTCATGACAACGAAGGGCGGTGGGGGAGCGGTGATGTCAAGACTTACTTTGTAGATTCATAATTTTGGGTCATAAACAACGTAAGCCAACGGTTAGGTACTATTTACCTGATAAGTTTGAGGAACCAGTCGGCGTTAGCAGGATTCGAGTCTGCTTCGCTTCCTTAGTCAGTGACATTCGCCATCAGAGCATAAGAGTAATAGACATTATAATATTAATAGATAATAATGTAAATTATGATAATTGTGAATTCGCTCCTGTCCTAACAGTAAAGATTTGATTTATTTTTTTTAGGTGTTTGTCGAGTGAAGTGAGAAACATCTTTAAGTTATGCCCTCAACTAGTTTTCACACTACAGACTCAACTCATTGACTACATCAGTGTGCTTCAAAACTGCGAAGTTTGTAAAGACTTTTATTCTCATATTGTATGGGCCATTGGGGAATTTGCTTCACCAGCATACGGGTAAGAAACGTAACGGCAAAAAAAGTATCAATTACGGTAAACAATAATAACTGGCATTTATTTTTAAGAAAAAGATACTAATTTCTTTTTATCAGGATTCTCACTGACCTGGAAAAGTCAGGGAGTAGTGTATGGATGGGTTTTCGCTCTTGGAGATATATTGTTGTAAACTTTCATTTTGCTAAAGCAGGCATTCCGTATGTAATAAGACGTATCTAAAAGAGATGGCGACTTTTGCAAGGGACCACTGGTTTCAAATTTCCAAATTATTATTAATTATTCTGAGCAGAGCGTGCACTGACAAACTAAATGATATTGTTGATTTTTAGTATTTGTTTTTGATCTAGTGCACGATCTAGTGGAAAAGAGTTCAAGAAGTTTGCCAGAATTACAGTACAGAACTTATGAATGTCTATATACTGTGTGTAAAGGATAAAAAGAAAAGTTTATATGGAGTAAAAAAAAAAATCTCACTAACATGACCCGGTTACAGACAAGGCGGAAGGGTAGGGTTATCTTCAAAACTGATAAACAGCGTTGACCGGTCCCCGCCTACTAAAATTTCACGAATAGTTGAAAAAAGGATACAAGAGTTCTTTTCGATTGAAAGTAAATGGAATAACTTTCAACAAGAATAAGAATCCTCAATCTTATTTCAACCTGATTTACACACAATCTGTTCTGACTGAAGACAAGCCGTTTAGGCTGTGCATTCTATACAACCATAGATTTGGCGGCCATTTTGGATCCAAGAGGGGGACTTTTTCAACATTTTTGTAATATTTTCTTAATCTATTAGTGATGATCTACCTTCATACCAAATTTCGTTTTTCTAGCTCAAACGGTGTGGAAAATGATTTTTTAGGGTTCACTATTTTGAATCTAAGATGGCGTCTTCGGAGACATTTTGTAATATTTTCGTAACCTACTAGTGATCATGTACCGTCATACCAAATTTTGCTTTTATATCTCGAACCGTTTAGGCTGTGCATTCTATACAACAATGGGTTTGGCGGCCATTTTGGATCCAAGATGGCGACTTTTCCCAACATTTTGTAATATTTTATTAATCTACTAGAGATGAACCAAATTTCGTTTTTCTAGCTCAAACGGTATGGGAAATGATTTTTTGGGGTTCGCCATTTTGAATCTAAGATGATGTCTTTTGGAGACATTTTGTAATATTTTCGTAACCTACTAGTGATAATGTACCGTCATACAAAATTTCGTTTTTCTGTTGGCTGTGTATTCTATACAACAATAGGTTTTGGGGGCCATTTTGGATCCAAGATGGCAACTTTGTCAACGTCTTATAATATTTTTTTAATCTACACTTGATAATACACCTTCATACGAAATTTCGTTTTTCCAGCCCAATCCGTTTAGCCTGTGTATTGGCTACTAAAACCTTGCCAAAACCTTCCGTTTGTTAGGTGACATACTAGTTTTTTGCAGATTGATTTTTTTTCAATCTCTAGAACGAAAAAGAATTGAATGAAAATAAAATCATTCTCAAAACAAAATCGGGAAATTTATTTGAGTTTTCAAAATGAGGCTATTAATTAAATATCATAGAAATCACACATCTTAAGCATCTTCTAAGTTTAATAATGACATTGAAAGACTTTCAAGGCCTTGAAAACCAAGATCATAAGTATTTCAAGTTTGTCAAGGACCCGTACAAATCCTATGAATGCTTTTTTTCTGGCTTGTACGAACTTTTTGAAATTCGTCAATTGATCTGTTTCGGCACGTTGTTTCGTCACCTGAAGACCACGATAAATTCAAGATCTTCACTGATTCAGCAGATCTCCACCAGGCAATCCGGGTAAAATTTTCTGTAAGCAATCTTTGGCCATTTATATCTTCTAAACTTTGCAACACTGCTGAGAATAATTAATAAAATAAGAGTACATTTGACTTAGAATTCATGATAATATATAAAAGGTTGTCATAGTGCCGTAGTAATGTAGACAAGATAACTTTATGTTGAGTTGGCAACATTGTATGATCCATGACATTGCAATGACAGGCTGTGGATAACCGGAACTGTTTTCATCAAGACTGGGAAGTTTCTTGTTGAATGCTTAAATGAATTTGAAATATTTGGGTAGATTTAAAGATGTGTAAACGTTGCCATAGCCCCGAATTCCTTCTTGCCCTCAGCCGCTACAAATTCGGCTCTCATGTCTTCCTTCTTGCGCTCAGCCTATACAAATTTGGCTTTCTTGTACGCCTTCTTCTCCTCAGCCGTTTGTACATTTGGCTCATACCTGCCTGCCTTCTCCTCAGCCACTACATATTTGACTCTCATGTTTGCCTTCTTACCTTCAACCGCTACATATTTGGCTCTTATGTTTGCCTTCTTGCCCTCAGCCGCTACAAATGAGGCTCTCATGTT
>JAGDQP010007779.1:0-24424 GCA_022664845.1 Lepisma saccharinum | reverse complement strand
ATGTTTGCCTTCTTGCCCTCAGCCGCTACAAATGAGGCTCTCATGTTTGCCTTCGTCCTTAGCCGCTACAAATTTGACTCTCATGTTTGCCTTCATGCCCTCAACCACTACAAATTTGGCTTTGATTCTTGCCTTCTTTCCCTCAGCTGCTACAAATTTGGCTTTGATTCTTGCCTTCTTTCCCTCAGCCGCTACAAATTTGGCTTTGATTCTTGTTTCCTTTCCCTCAGTCACTACAAATTCGGCTCTTATTCTTGCCCTCAGTCACTACAAATTTGCCTTCTTGCCCTCAGCCGCTACAAATTTGGCTCTCATGTGTGCCTTCTTGCCCTTAGCCGCTACAAATTTGCATATAGAAACATTGGATCAAATGCTGTATCAGATGATATGGTCCTCACATAAGGCAACTTGATAGCATTTTTGGCAATTCCCTGGTCAGTGATTGAGACTTTATTAACTTTCTAAATAAGCCTTTTGCGCTTCTAAGAACGGGACTCACACAAATTCCGGTGGGGAATGGTGTTTGCTCTGTAGTGTGTGGTACGCTGAGATCATAAAGGGCGATCGTTCTTCTGTGAGTTGGTTCCTTGAGCCAAAAATGACCAATGTTCGTTGGAATACCGTATGCAATGTTTGAATGTAGAACGTTAAAAACGTGTGTGGTAAGCGTGAAAATGTGTAATGTTATTGGAATTTGAAAAGTTCAACCCTCCCAAGCGATTGAACGGAGGAAGAAATAAGAAATGACAAGTGGAAGTCGAGGAAATAGCAGATACACTTAATGACTAGAAGAGTTGCTCAACAAACTAGAATAAATGGGAATTACAGGGCCAACACCTGATATAAATAGGGGGAAAAATGGAAGTATATTGCGGGAATATTGCAATTAAACAAAAAAGAAAACCAGAAATGTGTACAAGATTGATTTTATTTAAAACTGATGATGAGAATCTTCTATGAAATAATTAAAACAAAGGAAAACCAAACAGTGGCTACATTTAACTAATGCCATGATCAACAACACAAGACTGTAAGCGAATATCAAAAACTTGTTCTAGAATATTGTCATAGTCAGTAATTTCAACTGAAACATCACAACCTGATTCCCCCCCCATTCGTAGATTAACATCTTTTGAAATAGTTTCGCACTAAGTTGATTGTGAACAACAATCATCCATTTTATGGTGAACAATGTCATTCATTTTCCTTTGAGGATTTCGAAATTACATCTGAAAACATCTTTAATTCTGATACCACGCATGTTTACAAGTTTCTACATTGAAACACCACATATAAGATTTCAGTGAACGTTGGTTGGTTTGGACACCGAAGTATAAATTTTAGATGAGTAAGCGTCCATTCTGATCTTAGCTCATTACACACTGTAGGACAAACACCATTCCACACCAGATTCCTGCTCGAGGCCAAAATATTCCCTTGTCACTGTATAGACAACACTACAACTGCCCTAGGTAGAAATGAACCTTTCCTTTTACCTTCCCACTGAGCCGTTGTAGTTTTAATGAAGTTCCTTGTATCATGTGAAAAAGCTTGGTAGGATCAAGTAAAATGCAATCACTACTATATTTTAGTGTAATTTCCAGGTAGGCGGTTTTATATAACTGCAAAAAATCCTTCTGGTTCGTTTGAAAGAACATGAATGTTTATATTATTGTAATAATAATCGAGGGAAGGGTTACATATGTATCTGTATTATTATTATTTTCCAGAAATAAATGCAGTCCAGAAGAATTGCTTAGATATTACGAAGCATTAGAGTGCATCCTGTATGAGATTTTGGCACAGTTAAGTGCACAAAACGTCTCTCTTAAGCTGGTTTCTATATTGAGTTCATCGTTAGCAAAGGTAAGAATGTTCATGTATAATATATATCATATAATCTTTAAAAGTATTGTAATTTTTCACAGTTAACCCATTTATAATTAGTATTACATGCATAACTTCTACAAGGCTATACTTACTTACTCTATGGCTTACGGAACTCGCAAGTTCATCGCCGCAGTAACAAACGTTCTCCATAGGATTCTATCCTGAGCAAGTTCAAGCTTACAAACACCTACTTGTCGAAGATCCCTTATAATATTATCCTCCCAACGTCGTCTCGTTCTCCCAATGGCCTCTTTCCCTCCGACTTACCAACCACGATATGGAATATAATCTTCGTTTCTCCCCCCATCCGAGCTACATGACTTGCCCACCTTAGTCGTCGCGATTTCATTATTCTTACAACATGGGGGAGTCGTAAAGTCCGTGAAGTTCTTCGTTATGGAGTCTCTCTCCTCCATAAGGTTATAAGTTTTGTTATTCAGTAAATTAAGTAAGGGCATGTAAAGAATCTAGCCCTGATACCGTAAGAATAAAGTTTCATGATGGTGATAAATATTTTCTCTTGAAAGTTTCAGAAAGTTGCGATGTTATTCATTGTGGATCAAAGGGCAGACCTGTATTAGACTCAGTCCATCTGGAACCTGTAACAGGTTTTATAACAGAACTACGAATACATTAAAGATAGTACGTTATGAGTAATATCGGCGTTTTTCAACTTATTTTGAATTTGAATTTATTTTATGGGCTGAGGCCGGGATAGGGTAGGGGAGAGGATGTTGGAAGGGTGATGGCCAGTGCTTATTTGCCTGGTGTGACTGAGGAAATGCCCTGGAAACCCCTCAGTCAGGATGTTTTTCAATTTATGGCTGACTGATGAGGTAAAGTAGTAGGCGCGCAGCTGGAATGCGTTCATTTTTTTAAATATGATGAAGAAAATTAGAATTTTAATTAGAACATTTAAGTTCCCATTTATCTAGCAATGTTCAAAATTGGACATCTGGAACAAAGGCCAGGAAAACATTCTGGATACCTGGTCAAAAGTTCGTCCCGCAACCCCAGAGGTCTCTGACCGATGGAACACAGGAGCTTCTTGGAGTGCCGGAATTCCGGCACTCCAAGAAGCTCTAGGGACATGCCTGCCCCAAGGCAAGGAGCCCAAAAATGAGCGTGATGTACGACCTTGAAGGTACACAACTTGGCTTGTGTAAAGGATACAAAGAGGCAGGGGTGGTATGTGGGTCCCCCTAAATAAAATAAAAATAAAATGTTCAGAATTTATTAGATAAATTTGTTGAACAGTATGTTTTATAGTTATTGATTGATAATGAGAAAATAATAATTCCTCATGATAAAAGAGTTGATTACATCAAAGAAATAAATATTATGACAATACGACCCTGTATCCATCTTGAATAAAGAAAAACAAAGGAAACTAAAGTTTCTTAATTTCTTTTTGTTATTAAAGTATAATCAGCCTTGTCAGAGGCTGTGTTTTTCTTTATCAAAAAATAACTTTAAGGGTCTTGCATATACTATGTTGTAATTCATATATGTAACATGATGTAAGCTTATTTTTCCTATTTTAGCTCGCAAGCCGATGCCAAGATTTAATCCCTCGTGTCTTACTGTGCCTTACCAAAGTAAATAATCAAGTGTCTAGTCTATCCACGATCCAAAAGGATGAAAAACAAGTCGTGTCGAAACGAATGGAGGAATTAATATGCTTTTTGAGAAACCCAAAGTAAGTATTGTTTTGTTAACGGTAATTAACTGTTTTGTTTTGCTACGAAAAGTATAATAAAAACAATTGTCAAGAACATGTGAATGATCAAATCGAAAGATACGAATTCCCATTATATGCAATAGTAATTCTTTAGCACGAAGAATAACTATGAACTAAAAACTAATTCAACCACAGGCGTTACAGGCCGATAGGTCCTGAGCCTGCCCCAGCGTCATCTGTCCGCAGTTGGTACAACTGCGTCCACATGAGTGACGGCAGTGTGGTCAGCATTGCGCGCCACCTGGCCACGAACAGGCGTATTAGGGGCTTGCTAGACCGAGTGGCTGTCGTGACTCCCCAGTTTGCCTCACGACGCTGGGTGGAAGCCGAAAAGTGAGAGTCCATCCGGGAATTGAACCCGGGACCACGCGGACATGAGTCCATCGCTGTAACCACTCGACTATGGAGAGTGTCTGCAACTGCAACTCGAGCCGCCTAAATACCTGGGGTCACATTCCCAACCGTGTACTTGAAATGAGCTTCTCAATCGTCTTGTGGCGTGTCTGACATTTACTCAAATGCGTCAATTGTGTCGCATTATAGCCCATTGATGGACAGGCTGGAACTGTTTTCTTTAACGGATGAGAGCCGTTCATGCATCGGCACCAGTGATGGCTGGACACGAGTCAGGAGGCCTGGTGAACGTGTATTGGCAAGTTTCATTCCTCGTTGATATACCGGACCGACCCCAGGCATTATGGTATGCGGAGGCATTTGCTGTGATAACAGGATCACCCTCGTTATTATTCGGAACACCCTGACGGCTAACGTTTACATCAGAACGGTGATTGAACTCTGTGCTGTCGTTCACGAACGGTATTACGGGGGCTGTTTCAACACGATAACACCCGTCCCCATATTGCAGCTTAAAATGCAACGTGCTCTTCGAGATATGAAGTGTACTCTGGCAAGTAAGATCACCAGACGCCAGCACCGGGTCATCCACAACCTGCAACGGCTATTGCTGATCTGACCGTCCAGCAGGAGTGCAACAAGCAATATCACGCCACAGGTCTACGATGGGGTACATGCGTATGCCTGCATTCAACATATCGGTAACTACAGTGTTTGCTGAAGAGGACGACATTAAACTTTCACTATGCGCGCGCATTCTGTGAGTTGCGACATTCACCTTGCGTAACTTCATGGTACTGAGATTTAATTTTTTTTGTCAATGTACAATATCAAGGAAAGACTCACCTGTTTTCATTATATTCATTAGAAATATGTATTATACTATTAAATGTATTTTATATCGATCGCTATAACGACAAACAAAATATGTATAACTCCAAATCTGTGCTTTAATTGGTGCCGTGCATACCATGGTCAATACTGGCCCCAAAATTCACCAGACTTCAATCCAACATGCGAACTGACAATTGTTCATAAGGATTCAGCAGAGCTGAAGGTTACCTTGTGTGAATAATTGCCGTAAATACCTCTGGAAATGTGTGAATGTCTCCAAGCTTAAAAGAAAACAGGCGGTGTATAGTCTTAATTCTCCATTAAAAGGTATTAGCTTCTTTATTCAATTTAGCTACTTATCGGGTCTGGGTGTTTATTTGGTCTTTTTTTCTCTCTTGTTTCTAATGTATTTTCCTTTTGAAATGTTTCTCCATCGCGTGTAGACCCCATTTGAGTTGTCTTATTACCCTGCTTTCCTCCATTTTGTTTGGTAGACTTGCTTCTCACGTCCTTATTACATGTAACAATATAAATCTTGATCTTCACTTTCTCTCCTTCTCAAGCTCTTTTCCCTTCCATTTCTTTTTGATTTCGCCGGTATATTCCTTAGACTCCAGTGAGAAAACTACATATTCTAGTTTAAAGTAATTTTTTATTTAGACGGTCGTCTTTCTACCGACGCTTAACGCTATAAGCGGACATTTGTAAGTAACATTCAAATGCAAGTATATACAACAAAACAACATATCCAGACTCAATAATTATTTTACAGGATGTTCATTTATGTGTTAGTAGAAAATGCCTTTTGACGGAAGATTGGAAGAATGCCGTCTTTCCAATGAACCAATAAGTGCTGTTTTGAAGTAAGTGCTGAAAAATGTACTCGGTAAAAAAAAAAAAAAATCAAAAAAAAAAATCCGTATGTTGAAAAACAGTGGCTGCTTGCTTTAAAAACGAACCACAAATCTTAGAGACACGTTCCTCTCTTAATGTCTTATACGTCGAAGGATCGCCTATGATACTAGAAGGAAAAAAGTGGCCGACCGGGGTAGTCGAGTGGTTTGAAGCGTTAGGTCAGCGTCTCCCGAGGTCGTGGGTTCAAATCCCATCTGGAGCATCGATATTTATGGATTTTAACAGGAATTACACTCATAGAATCGTGATGATCCAGAATGAAGTATCTCCCCCCCCCCCCAGAAAGGAAAAGTGTATTGTTCTCAGGGTTGTGCTATTACGCGTAAAATACGTAGAAAACGTAAGGTACGTAAAAAAACAACATTTTTTTAATAATGTAGGACATAAAACAAAAAGCTTTGAAATGAAATTCATTTATTGTAATTTGGAACATTACAAACTGCGGACTCGCAAACGATTAGTTTTTTTTTTTTTTTTATTTATTTTTATTGAGAGTCATTCTGAGAGTCTGATGACTTTACGAAACAAAGCCGCGTACAGCTACAATAACAAATCCAAGAAATCGCCAGATTGTCCTGGTTACAATCATCTCCGACAACGTTATAACGTCCCCAATAGCATGGCATCAGTGTTAGGGGATGATTTTGATGTTATCGAGAGAGTTTTTAGGTATGTTCCAAGTCTCTCAACGTCTATTTATAATGATTATATCCATCAACTGTTAAGTTTTACCTTGTAATATTCTATTAAATTGTGCAGGGCTAATTATATATAGCCTTTCCGTCTTTAACTTGGTATACTGAAGGCCCTATAAACTTTTGGTTTTTATTCATTTTGATACTGGTCCTTTACACCAGGAAGCTTTCATTGTTTCTGAAGAGCTTTCACATGTTCAGTTTTACTTGATGTTATTTGTTTTTATTTCTTAACAGCTAAGTTTAGATGTGACAAAGATAAGGGGCTTCCCCGTATCGGGACGGGCGTAAGCCATAGTACTGTTACCACCGATAAATTAATTTTATCTTACCAAGAAATCGCCACGCAATACACTTTGCTGAGTTTTCCTTGGATTGATTTGAATTGTTAAGGTTGATCTAAAGCAACGATCTCCCAACAAAAGATGGCAGCACTATCTCCGTATATGTCTAATGTATTTTCACCGTTACACGAAATTTCCTTGCTGCTCCTCTAAATTCAAGCCTAGAGAGTTCAAACTTTCAGGGAAGAAAGTTCATAACCAATTCAAGTGTAAGATCGATGCAGATTTTTTATTTTCGTTTTCCTTCATTGTTGAAATCGTTTCATTGTTGTGAATATCGAAACCTATAACAATGAAGATCTTTCAACAATGAAGAAAAACTAAAATAAAAAGTCTGCATCGATCTTACACTTGAATTGGTTATGAACTTTCTTCCCTAAAAGTTTCAACTCTCTAGGCTTGAATTTGTAGAAGCAGAATGAAAGTTCGTGTAATGGTGAAAATACATTATACATATACGGTGCTGCCATCTTTTGTTGGAGATCGTTTCTTTAGATTATCCTTAAACTGTCGCTCTTGGTCATCATGATGCGGCAAAAAACCGGTAATAATAAGCGCAGCATAAGGACTTATCGGAAGTTGCATTGCAGTTACTTAGCATCTTCAGCCCTTAGGACATTCTGAAATAAGCACAACAGTCAAATATTCCGTTCGATCAGCAGTTTTATCTTTTTGCTGTTACAGTGAAATTTATTTCTTTTTTAACAATTATATATAATATGAAAGTACTGCATAAATTTAAAGTCTTAGTAACATTTTGAAATCAAATTAAAATAAATTGTCATTATTGAAGTCCTGGTACTACTGAAAGAACCTCACAATTTTTAAAAATACAGTACATGAAAGAACAGGCTTTTAAAATATTAATACGTGACTGTATCATCAATCTTTACAAGTAATAACATATAATGTTCAAAACGTAATACAATTAAAGTAGTTTTTATATTATTACGGTAATATACGACAGAAAATTAGTTTCTTACGCCTTCATAAAAACTGGCTTCTACGCCACGTAAATTACGTGAAAAAAATAACACAAGTAAATTACATTCTCAGACCTGGACTTGTTCTAACCGGCATAAAATTCAGTACAGCTAATGGCTTACTTTCATAGGAAAAAAATAAATAAATAAATAAAAAGATATTGAAAAACCTTTTTCATTTTACCAGGATTTCGTTATTTTACGAACCTCATGAAAACAGACAAAATACTAATTTTGAAATTACAAACCTTTGGCTATATATATATTTTTTGACAATAATTTATATTTAATTTAATTTCAGCAACTTATGAGACCAAATACTGACTTTACTGTAAATACTGGCATCTTTCCGTACTTTAAATCTTTTGTCATACATGTGGAGTGTCTTTTCAAAACATGGTAAAAAAAAAAAAAAAAAAGGCTTAATGCAAATTATTACATTGTGAAACTTTGTGCATTAGTTGTTGACAATATTTTGTGTCGAAGCACACATATTTTTATGTTAAATTATGTTCCAGATATGACTTTTATGATGACGTTTTTTGATCTTCCTCTAGTTTATATAACGGTAATTGGTACTTACCGGTGCTGATAAGTAGTCTTCAAATGATGAGAATTTCTCTCACTTCTAACGTTTCGAGAGCTGATGCTTCTCTCATTATCACAGGAAAAAAACACCTAATTGCTTGTTGTAAGAAGTATAGAAGAAAGGAAATGAAAAAGAACTGGTACTTAACGTGTCTTGGACTTCCTGGTATAAAGGTGAAACAGTGGAGCCAGATACGTGATTCCTGAAGGGTTTCAACTTGACATGGTAAAATAACCAAAAGAACACTGCGTCTGCTGGTTAAATTGACGCAACGTGTGAATCAATTGTTAACAGATGTGAAGGAAACTGGTAGTGTTAGAAGTTTCATGAGTATATGGTACTGTGTGGTTAATCTATGACAATGGGTGTCACTGGAGAGGTTCTTAGGGACGGCACCAGGGTTGGTATAAACTCCAAAAGTTGACGCTGTCAAACCTAAATACTTTAGTGTACATGTTTTTCCACATATTTCACAACGAATCATGAAAGTGTTTCAAGATCTCAATGTGACCCCCGCCCAAAAGTCTTCAAAAGTCCGTCACTGGCTTTAAAAGTTATTTCACCAATAATATGCTACATTCAGGCGTATACAAAGCCATATGCAGTTGCGACAAAACATACATTGGATTAACCAAAAGACCCCTGTCTGTACCCATAAGTGAACATGCCAAAGACGCACGCTCCGAAAACTCAGTTGCTGGCCTCTCCAAACATTTACTTATTGAGAATCACAGTATTAAATCCGCACACGTCCTATACAAAGCGAAAAATCACATAGACCGTTCTGCAAAGGAGACTTGCTTCATTATATATATATATATATATATATATATATATATATATATATATATATATATATATATATGAGCTCCTGCGTAGCCTAGTCGGTAGCGCACTCGACTTCATTGTCAGTGGTCCCAGGTTCGATTCCTGGTGGGGGCTCAAAAAATGTCGGTGTTGACCCAGCATCGTGAGGACAATTGGGGAGCTGCTATGAATAAAAGACAGTGGCGATCACAGTGAGAGCTTCGGCTCTCCTCTCCCAAACCCGTCTGGTCAGCGTGGGAGCAGAAGACCAACTACTCCCTTCGGGGAGAGGCCTCATCCTCATATGGCTGTGATTTATTTATTATATATATATATAAAATGTTCTTAACACAGACCGTGGAAATTACACACAGCGTGGTCACTTTTACATACTCTACTAACACTGGTCCCGTCCCTAAGCGCGCCCCCCTTCCTGCACCCCACCAACTGTCACAGTTAGGTTAAGTAAGGTAAAGCTATCCCTTGTGCGATACGCACGCGCCGTGATCGGCGCATGGGGGATGTGGAGGTAGCGTTCCACATTTTTTTTTACTTACGGTACGAAGTGAGGTGGTCAGTCCAGCACTCGACCGCCTTTACCTTCCCAAGGTGCCCAGGAGAACCAAGGAGACACTGGTACTCAATTTGATGCTGAGTGGACCTCAGAGCGCCAGGCATGGGAATGCTGCGAGAAAAGTCTCCAGTCCTGGTCGGGAGAGTAGAAGGATGAAAATCAGTAGTTCTTCCCTGCCATTTATTTGCATATGTGACCCTTACACAGAGATAATCTTACAAAAAAAATTGAGATAATTCAGAAAATTAAAAAAAAACAAAAAAAAAACAACAATAAATCAACATTATTTTTCGAAGATCAAAAGTTCCTCACTCACATGTTTGAGTATGGCTAAACTTGTTAGAAATGAAATGAAATAACTCAGACGTAACCATGTTTGGCATAAACTAACCAAGAACGATACACACAGAGTGGGTCTATCAAATCTTTTTTTAAGCCGAGTTAATCAGAAACAAAACAAGGTCCTGCCACTGGCAGGACGAATATATGATACTTCGCACGTACGATTCCTCCCGAGGAAGCACTTAATGGCAGTTTAATTTTTACAGTAGATGACCCTCATTAAGATAAGTAAATGACTGATAACGAATTACCTAGTTTGGAGGACAGTTTTCTAAGTTCTTGAAGATATTAAAATACCAAAACCTAAAGCTACAAAGCTTAAAACAAAAATAAGAATACAGACTCCTCCTATAATATAGGGAACATTATCCTAACTCCAAAACATTTAATAAAATAATCGTATTATAGTACACACTTACTCATGAAACTTCTAACACTACCAGTTACCTTCACATCTCTTTAACATTTGTTCACACGTTATAGCAATTTAACCAGCAGATGCAGTGTTCCAGTTTTGGTTATTTTACCATGTCAATTTTAACACCTTCACGTATCTGGTTCCACTGTTTCACCTTTATAACAGGAAGTCCCAAGACATATTAAGTACCAGTTCTTTTTCTTTTTTTAGACTTTTCTTTAGTTCACAATGGTTCGTGGTGTCCCAAAATCTTGCAACATTAATTTAACTCATTTCCCGACGTCATATACGATGAAACTTTGCACAGCGACGCAAGTCGGGTGACAATATAATATTCCATTGTTACTTTCATATATCTCTATATATTTTAAAAGCATATTTTATTTTTTAGTAAGAACTTCTTTATCTTAAATAAATACTAGCCAGTAACGATGTTGCGTTTCACTAACTGCAAAACGCTTTAGGATTTCGGTCACAAAAAGTATCCGAACACCGAAATAACTAGAAAAAAGTAATAATAAAACTTTTTAGTAAACAGTTCGTACTAATAAGTAAAAAAGAAAAAAAAGTTTATGCATGACTAAAAAGAGAAGCATGGGGGCGCGCTAATTCAAGAATTTATAAATTAACTGTATATGGGAGTTCGCCCCATGCTTTTCTTTTTAATCATGCAATTTTTTTCGTTTTTTACTTTTTAGTACGAATTGTTTAAGAAAAGTATGTCTTTATAGTTTTTTTTATATTATTTTTTTCCTCTTATTTTCTTAATTTTTTCTTTTCACTTCCTTCTACTTGTTACAACAAACATCTTGGTGTTTCTTTTCTGTGACCAATGAGAGCAGCATTAGCTCTCGAAACGTTAGAAGTGAGAGGAAGTCTCATCATGTGAAGACATCAACGCCGGTAAGTACCAGTTAGCATTCGTTTAGTCTTCAGCGCATCCTGACTTTCTTCACATAACGGATGTAGCATGTTTTGGAAGTATACTCTTCCCACATTTGGTTTTCTGTGTCCGATGATAATGCAACATGTATATTTTTCCTTTCAGCATAGCAACGGTGATTATGTCTCCATCTCAAGAAGATACAGAAGCAATGTTTACCATGCTTCGTGTTGTAGCTCAATTTGCTGACGTGTAAAGGTAATGCGTTTTCCTCCTATTAAAAATGTTACAATTTCTTTACATATAGTTGTACAGCAGATTATACGTAAAAACAGGCATTAGAATTGTGATCCAAGTTAAATTACGAGCAATGTGTCATTTTTGCGCAACAAACTAAGCTAATTTACAACAGTGACTTACTTGTGACCCAGTTTCTTGTTTGTGAAATGTTTTCACAGTCACAGCGTTTCTCCTCCCACTCGAAGCTTCACCGGGTTAAACGAACGTAATATTTACCGTATATAAATAATATCTAACAAGGAACACTCACCAAGTGACAAGAGCCCGATTTTGATGAAAATTCGTATGTAGGGACAGACCATAGCAGCCATAATTTTGGCTGTGAAGGTTTTACCTACATAATTTGAATTTTCATCAAAATCGGGCTCTATTACTTGATGAGTGTTCCTTGTAAGATAAAGGCTAAGATGAGAAAGAATAATGTTTGCGATGTGACTTTAAATAACTGTTACAAGATTGACTTTAGTTTCTATGCAGGGTGACCTAGTGTGGGATATACAGTTTATTTTTATCTATTGGGGGGGGAAAAAGTTGAAACTATTTAAAAACATAAGTGGCGGTGGAGATGGATTAGGTATGCAGAAAAACGGTGGTAAAATATATAAGTTAACCTTTTATTATTATTATTATTTACAAAATTACATTGACTTAATTCCTTTTCAGCAGACATATAGTAGTAGCGACGAAAACGTCGGAGGAGTCACTAATATCAACAAAACAAAGGTAGTTTTTAATATCAGATCGTAGAAAAATATATACAGTTCTTTCCTTGTTTTCCTGTATTTCATTCCAAAGCTCCGCTGTTCTTCTTAGCTGGAATATAATAAACAAGGTGCATAAAAGCAATGCATTTTCACTATTAACCCATTACAAAGAAAATATAAATAGTTGTAAATGATGAAGAAAGGAAATGAAAGTACTACATGTAAAGAACAGACAAAAATATAAATAATATAGCGAATTTTTTCACCGTCATAGGCATGTTAACGAGGAAAAAAAAGCTAGCAAAAGCTGACTAAGTGGCCATTATAAACAACTGAAGATCGACAACTCCAACCCGAGCCCTATTTCATTTTTTTTCTAACTTCCTGTTGTATTTCCTCTTAACTTTTTACTAGGTTTTTGATTACGTCTACTAAATGCATGCCTAACATATCTATATAAAATGTACGATAACGCATCTAAATAGGCAGACACATTGAATCAGAAATATATGTTCTACACTCCAAAGTTTGCAATATGTAGAAACGTGAAGGATAAAACATATGATGTCATCTTACATCAATGCGATTTTACGTATCTTCTGTATAGATAATTCAATCATACGGACACTATATATAGCTCGATTTAAACATCTCCAATAAGAAAACATTCCTTAGTTGTTTTAACTTTATTATATCTTGAAATTGTAGAACAAAACCCGTGAATGTACCTTCGTGTACACGGAACACCATATTCAAAGATAAAGCTGAAATGTGAAGAACCAGTAACAGATCTTAATAGCGGCGTAGTCAAGTAAAATAACTTTAAGCCAATGAACGATGTCCTAATGACCCGTCTAGGTAAAATCCAAGCATGGCCAATAAAAAACAGTTTACGTAAAGCAAGAGAAAACCAATTAACATGTTGGAAACAAGACTGTAAAGCAATTGGATCTTGTTTATAGCAAACCTAAATTAAAATAAATGAATAGCTTTTGAAATCAAGCAGATCACAGTAGGCAAATCAATACATCCGAAAGCCTACCTATATCATTAAATAACACCATTTGCCTACTTGGCACTTTTCTTCTGTTGTTCTTGGATTTCTCAAAGATTAAGTCAAAAGATCATAAAACATAAGTGACAGTTGATTCAGCATATTAACCCACCTAATGATCATGCAGGTTACAATAGCAATATCAAACACTGCATAGTTTCAGGTTACCAGAAACAATAGAAAATCGAGCAAGTGAAGTACCTTCGAACCCTATATCTAGTGACATACATGCCTATCCAACTCACCTGTAATGTAAGCTTTCTTACCTGTGCTCAAGTACACTATTTTTATACGTATTTAGGAGAGCTTTTTCTTCCTCGCTATCTGTTCTATATAACATAATTTTATAAATGATTGCAACAGAATCTATAATCGAAAGTTCCACCTATAATCGTGACTTTTATGTCGTATATAAGATGTAAATTTAAACAGCATTTGCGGTTCGCTGTGTTCAATTAAAACTATGCTGCGATTTTAGTTCCTGGTATACGAAAGTTTGAATAACCAACTTTCGTTAGAGATAGCATTATAGATCTTACTTGTCAAAGCTTTACAATAAAACGAACGAATGTTAATTTGTGAACAATTTATTGAATTATGTACAAAGCACATGGTGGCTAAAAATAAATTACTTTCTTAAATTCAGCTTGTAAATTCAAATGCTTGTATTTGTGGAAAAAATAATGAGTAGTTACTTTAGCCATCGAGATTGGGTAACAAACTGAAACAAAATTAAGAAACTATTACTATAGTAAAAGACAATAATTATTTCAATAATATTCCGATTGTCTGCTAAGCAAAAAAATCAACAATGATGAAGTAGGTGCAGATCATCATTGTCTCAGTTTCTTTGTACTTTTCTTCGTCATGTATGTTCGATGGCATATTAATATGCTTTGTCCTGACTATGAAGGAGTTGAGTTAGAAATTTTGCATGCGGTATTGTACAGTCAGCGCAGAAAGTTGGTGCCCAATGTTCTTGAACGATACGATCACTACTGTAGGCTGATTGCTATATGCATGAGTTTCGATCATACTTATATAAACAACTGCACCTGATGGGTTCCGCGTTTACTGACTACCTTTATAGAAGAACAAGGACGGAGTGTCTATACCTCATGTTGGCAGTTTGTTAAATCTTCCGCCCCCCTAAACAGTGTTAACTATGGATTAATCTTCAGAGCACCACTATATGAACATGGAGTAGAAACATTCCACGTTACCCTCTCTCATTGTTTCGGGATCCTGACAGATTACCTGAACTTGTAAGAAGTGTGGTTACATACAGCTGCCACATTGCCCTAACCTAACACCTTTTAGAGTTCTTCCTTTTTCCCAAAATGAAGGAACCGAAGCAAGGGAGGGATTTCTCTCCGAATAAGAATGCCATTTCTATTGTGGAAGAGTGATTTTCAATCGAAATGAAGCCACTTACAACGAGGGTCTTTGGAAGGTGATGCGTCGCTAGAAGAAATGTGATTTTTATAGTAGCGACGATAGTTCTGTGCCGCTGACCCTGGGCGGATGCGCATCCAAGCGAGTTTAGCTTGTGCACAAATATGAAAAGGAAGAAATATCACATGACTTACCGGCTCAGCTGTGAGTTGGAAGCAAGAAGGGTGGGTGTGGAGTGAGATGCATGAAAAACACCATGCACTCTGATACACCACACAGTGATGTGACAAATTTGCAATACTGCTCATGACTGTCAGCTTAGGCTCCCTAGCTGGGAACTGAACGACAGCACATCCAAGCGTCACCGGCACAGAACTATCGCCCCAACGATACAGGGAGACAATGTAAAGACGGAACATTTCTAGGGTAAGTTTACTAGTTTAGTCCGATGCCTGTACACGAGCCTATCAGGGCCCAAAATAAGCTGAGGGACACTACTATAGTTATATTTTGCCTCAGTGCGTGAAATAATTCAGGTCAAAATCGTAACTGGATCCAAGTCCTTGGAGTCGAAAGAAAGCCATAAGGATGTCGGCGGTCCAGCAATAAATGACAACGGAAAGAGGCACTACCATCTAATTATAAAGTTGGCTGTCCTGTAGTGCATCTTATTAGGGTTTTTGAGGTAGAAAGTACAGGAACCCCTACGGGTCTAAAATTAGTTAAAGGTACACTACTATTACTACTACTACACAGTTTATTAGAAGGGGGCTTACGATGATACTAGGTATTTAGGTCAACGCACAAGTTCGGTGGCTCAGTACATTAATATTTTATATATGATTGAATATTTCCTAGTCTTATTTATCATCACATACTCAGAAGTAGGTTAATTCACATTTATGGGTTAGGTCACGTTGCGCGAGTGAATTGTTATTAACGTCCTAAACGAGCTGGTGAGCTCCTATGGACGGAACCTACAGTTTTTGGTAAAGTGGACTCCGAATAATGGATCTTCTGCGGGATTTGAACCGAGCGCTCTAACCTCTCGGCCACCCCAAGATCAGGTCATGTTCCGTAACCACAAATTAAATTCAACATGCTAGAACTTCAAAATACATGAAATCAAATATGTACAAAAAGTAAATCCTTACCTCATATGTATACATTAGGTTAAGTTTATTCATTAGATTCACTTTCCATAACTTCCAACATTATCGTTACTGAAAAATTCATCAGTCTGTTTCATATCCATGTACACTACGTAAGAAAATACATGTTTCATCTTAACACGGTCTACAAAATGTGAATATATCCAGGTTTTCTTATTTTAGGTAAATGCTCATTATACATTTTAACCAATATTTCTTCTAGCTGATATAGACTCAGATCTATCCGTCTCAGATTTATCTGATGAAATATCTAGATTCTCTGAAGTAGATTACTGTGCTGCTGCTTGCTTATCTTCTGCAGCTCATTTCTTTTTTAACGGAAGTTCCTACTTGGTTAGCATCTTTTGACATAACCATACTTAAAAGATTCTGTATTAGTAAGATAAAAATACAATGAATTTTATGGGCGGTAACAGCACTATGGCTTATGCCCGTCCCGAATTCCGTATTAGTTAAAGCAAACTTAAATTCTGTTTTCCTATTCCGTAATTCAAATTGTTATCGCTGTTGACTAATCAAGTAAGAATATATTTCCTTGTTGTTTCTTTAATTCATCTGTCGTAGAATACATTTGCGAAATTACCTGTTCTGAAAGGCCAATATATTGCTTACTGTTAACATTACAAATTCTATCCTTTTGACTGGTATCCATGTCCCTTTTCTTCAACCTTTAGCAACTGATGTTCATGCATTTTCCATTGTTGGAAGATTTTATTAACCTGTCTTCGCTACCCTGGAGATAAGGTGTTGAGATCAGGGCTACCCAATATAATGTACGGTAACGTGTTACCAAAAAATAGTATGTTGTATATCTTCTTATTACTGTACAATACAAAGTTGCCCCTGTTCTCATACGCGTATTACCAAGAGCAGTTCGTATGAAATAATTTTATGCTCTTCTCAATTCTTAATGCTTTTAAGGTGTTGGCATCAATCAAATTCTGAACCGAATCCGTATCTGTTAGAACTTCTAAGGTTCTGTTATGTGAGATTAGGTAAATTACGTGTGCATCCTGCTTTTATGTATAAATACTATCATTAGTACGAGGGTCGTCCAGAAAGTAAAGAACGATTGGGCATGGCTAATAAACAACTAAAGATATCATTACAATACTTTATTTACAATGTTACCGAACCTTCCTCTATTTTTCAATGTAGTCGCGGTAGAGGCACTTATTGCAACGATGAAGAAGTTTCTCAATACCGCTGTTGTACTCTTTCGCCGCCAATGACTTGACCCAGGACGTGACTGCTTCTTTGAGTTCCTCATCAGCTGCAAACTGTTTCTCACCCAGAAATTTCCACCAGGCCCAACATTGTCTGTGACAATTTCATGTAAGAGAGATCTTGAAACTTCTGGGAAAGATTCATGTAAGGTGCTCAAAGTAAAACGCCTGTTTTCCTGTTTTTTTTTTTTTTTTTTTTTTTTTTGCAACTCTTTCATGCGTAACGAGAGAAGGCCTGCCACTCCGATCTTCGTCGTGCACATTGGTTCTTCCTACATTCGAAGAAGGATTTTCTAAGACACCAGGATTTCACACTTGGCGGCATTTTCAATAGACACCGCCATTTTGAGTCACTGACAGGAACAACAGACATGACCGCTCAGCAACGAAACTCGGCTCACACTGAGGCGGGGAGGGGAACTGACTAGCTCACAAGCAATCGCTGTGGTGGAGGATCTGCGCTAGGCGTGGTGCGCAAACGTTCTTTACTTTCTGGACGACCCTCGTCGTATGACCAAATCATATGACGTCTATTGTCATTGAAGTGGCTGGAGTTTGTTAATGTTCATCCACGTCTGGAAGATAATAAGTTTGTGTATGTACCGTCTTTACCTTGTCCTGCTCCAGTTTTCAAATACTTTTCGTATGATTTTAATTACACCCCCGCTCCTCAAAATTTAGTTAACCATTTGGTTAGATTATTATTTCGTGATCGATTAGATGTAACAGCAAAATTTACTGTTGCTTTGTATTGTGCTGATTATCGAAATGTGGATGTGACAGCTTGTTATGTGCTTTAGTTTCAAATTGTAATGTTATAAAGCAACAGCACGATCCAACGTTAGCACAGTTTCCTATAACAAGCGTTTTCTGAGTAAGTTATCATATGCACCTAAATTAAACTGGTCTTTACGTGCTTGGCTTCCGAATGCACCAAATTTTCACCTTGCTGCTTGTTTATGTAACTTAGCTATACAAGGTGATTCAAAACTCAATGCAAAGGTTAAAGACAAGAATTTTCCTACCAGCGTATTTTGTGATGGCTTGCAAGTTGCACGAGCCATTTTCCAATGTTAAAAATTTTGATGGTAGTACTCCTGCTTAAGACTTCCTTTAAATTCCAAAGGTCTAAACTACTAGCAAGATATTTTAATATTTTCTCATAATGATTTAAAAACGAACTAGCTATATAGTAGTTTTACCATATGCAAATATTGGGCTAAAATGGTGTACGAATTGTATTATGTGCAGTCGGGGGCCAAAAGAAATGATCACCCCATGTGCCTTACTAGACAACCAGTGTGTTTTAAAAATGAAGACACTGTTGTCTGTAAGGGTTTTACTGTCCTCGACTGTACATGTTGCGTGCAAGACTCCCGGTGGACTGAATAGTTCACGCTCACCTCGGTGTGCACTGTCCCGTGTGTAAAACCTTTTGGGGTACTTAGAAGTTCACAGGCTCGTGTAGGACGACGGTAACAATAATTCAAACAATATTACGTGACTCAAGGCCTTTCCAAAGATTCGTGTTTGTCACTTGATGGGAGCCTTACTAAGTGTCCGTACCTCACTTGGTAGAGCGATAGCAACACCCAAACATCCTGACTGAGGCTTTTTCTCAGTCACACCGACCGGGTGGTATCCTAGCCGAATCTTTTCCGTATCCTTTCCCCAACCTTATTCCGGCCTGAGCCATAGATCCCTAAAGGCCATAAATTTGATGGAACTCTAAGCCGTTATTTTGTATGTAGAATATATTTTTTTTTATTTAAGGCCTTTAAACATCTAATGCACAGGCCGGGATAAGGTAGGGAAAAGGGTGTGGGAAGGTGTCGGCTAGGGCCTAAGTTCAAGGTGCCATCCCGATATTTGCCTGGTGTGACTGAGGAAAGACCTGAGTCAGGAAGGTCGACCGCTGGACTTGAACCTACGACCTCCCGGATGCTACACCATCACTCTACCACTGAGATACGGCGGCTCGGTAATTCTTTGTATGTGATCATAGTTGTTTCAATCCTGGTACACCTGTTTATCGGTAATTTTGCATGCTGTAAGGTATTCAAAGTTTCATTTTTTCTTAAATATCGAAATGGAAAAAGACTGATCAAGTGGTAACATTTTAAATGGTATAATAGCCAATGCTGTAACGAAGAAACATTCTCTAGCTGTGTGCCAGTATGTGGTGCTATTGAATATAAGTTTACGAATTTTCAGTAACTTTAGTGCGAAAATAACTATGGGAATCAGCAGGCTTTGGTCATATTTTCCACATCAGTTAATTTCTTTTTTCCTTGTTAAGGTTCCTCACTACTCCCTCCCCACTTTTTTTTAAAAACATTTTTCAAAATATCTCAAAATCTAAGAGCATTATCAAAATTTTAAGAAGATACATCTCTAGTACTTACAAATTACTATGAAATACAATGGACAGCGATCTCGAGATCTTGTCCATTGATGAGTGATTCGTTGTCAAAGCTTATGACGTCATTATTTAATTAACAACGTATCAGTCATCAATGGACAAGATCTCGAGATCGCTGTCCATTGTATTTCATAGTAATTTGTAAGTACTAGAGATGTATCTTCTTAACATTTTAATAATGCTATTAGATTTTAAAAAACGTCAAAAAGTGGGGGAGGGAGTAGCGAGGAGACTTAAGGAAACGTACAGAGACTTAATAAGGCAACACAGAGTTCCCACTCATTTGCCAAAATCACATTCCCTGACTTTTCCAGGTCACTACTCAGAAATACCCAGGTACTCCCATTTTGTATATATATATATTATAATTCCATGGGAAAATAAAGATACATCAAAATATTTCACTGTATTCTTTCCTTAAATTGCTTCATGGTTGGCACATTAGCCTCCAAGTAATTTCAAAAACGATCTAACATTAAATGCCTGCTGTAGCTACATGAACTTCAAACAATAAGCTATCAAATTCCCTGACTTTTTAGTGCTTGGATTCCCTGACTTTTCCAGGTGAGTGGGAACACTGCAACAGTTGTTTCAACTCCTCAAGTACTGAAGTCAGGTCTGCAACTTGGTAGACAAGCAATCTATAGTGACAGCTACTGTCACAATTGAAGATCAGAAGCAAAGAATACAAGAGAGAGAAACTAAGAATCTGGTCCTTAGCCATGTAATAATGAACATAAACGTAATCGTAGTTTTTTTTAAACAAGTTTTACATAATTGTACCTACATTTTCTAACTTTTTCTTCTATTTACAGATAGCTGGGTGTGTCCATACACTAATCATTCACAGATGAAACTAAAATTACAGCGTTGCAGCCTGATTTGTCTTTTTGAAAGGAGTACAAAATGTAAAGGAAAGCAATTACTCACGAGTCTTCATCACATTTTTTACTCTTTTCATTAGTAACGTAAAAAAAAAAAATATTCTGAGACAAAGTACAACCAATTTCACATATGCACAATCGTTAAAATGTTTAATTCGCCTAGGTTCGAACTATGCAGTGTACTTACTGAGCCTAATTTAGTACATAAATAATACCAGAACAGTAAGTGGACTTTTCAATTACGAAACTACAATAACTATGGGTGGAAAATATATCATTTTCTAAAAGAATGTGACTAAAGAAATGTATAAAACGTGAAGGTTTAATGAACTGTATAATTTGTCTTAAGAATCTGAGTACATCTTAATAAGTGAAATAAATCTAATGTGATATTTTTATTATTTTTGTAATTAAACTACTTGTTACTGTAAGTTCGTTTGATTATCAAAGATAGTGCCCTTCTTCCCAACATAATCTGTTTTGTTTATACATATTCTCACTCTGCCATTTCTATCAAATCCTTTATGCTACTGAATTGGTGTATAGCCTTTAGGAATCTATAGGTCAGGCCACGATTGGGTAGGGTAAAGAATGCGGGAATGAGTCGACCAGGGCCTAAGTTGAAGGTACCATTCCGGCATTTGCCTGGTTTCATTTAGGAAACCTCTGAACAAAAAAATATCTGTCATGACGGTCGGCTGCTGGTGCCGAACCCAGGACCTCCCGAATGCGAAACTAACGCTCTACCACATGAACAATGGCCGCTTGGTATTTATTCTACTGAAATTCTCTTATACACAAGTGTTCACAACATACAGTAAGTAGTAGTGTTAGTTATTGTGTTTTTATTATTGGCTTTGTTGTCTGCTTTGAGTACTTTAATTTGATTGTGAGGAAAAGCAAAGAATTAAAAACCGATATGATTATGTATAGCGCTTTATGGCCATAAACCAAACACCCAAAGCCAGTTTAGAAAGAACGAAAAGAGTTACATACAAGAAGATAGGAAATCATGATTAAAGGGAATAACTCATTTTGCATTATTACGATTTGGCATTCAACGAATCCAATTTATTCTGTCAGTTTAAGTGTAATTAATAATTAAACTATAAATGAAATTATTATCGAGAAATAAGTTTATGCAAAGTAAAACTTCAATTGTAGTAAGTACTTATACGAGCTAGCCTTACAACTGAAAATGGTTATGGAATATAGAGTCTCATGCTGAAATTTGATTACATGTGTGTAGATGTTTTAAAGATAATCTTTGCAGCTACACTGATCCGTTACGGAAACCAAAATTAGACACCATATCTCTACATAAATGGTTGATGTTGAGCACTGTTCATAGCAACGAAAGTATCAGATCATCACCGACTACGATCTTTCTATTTTATTTTATTGGATAAGTGCAAAATTCCTACCCGTTTTTACATGTCACTCAGTTAGGGAAGTGCACAAGTGACGCTAGCAGTGCGTGAATCTGTAACCACATAATCAGGGGAACATTACAGCAGGCACAGGCAGTTAAGTGTGGTCGAGAAAATAGGGATAGCGTAAATCATGTCGGTGAAATGGAGACCGATAAGGAGCACACCAGACATTGTTTACTATTTGAGTTCGATAAAGGCCGGGATTGGGCCGCAGCCTAGCAACATTCTGGAGAAAATGTAGTTGACGATAGTACATGTTGTCGGTGGTTTCGAAAATTCACGGACGGAGACAGAAACTGTCAAGATTAACCACGGTCCATCAGTATTTTCCGAAGAGAATCTCGAACAAGTCACACGAAATATCACGAACCCAACCGGAGGGGGAATTAGCGAAAACCTTACCGGTATACAGGACAACAATTGAAATACGGCTCGAATCGTTGAGTTTCACCACAAAGTTCGATCGTTGGGTTCCATATCAGCTGAGTGCAACCTGTACTGAGGTTCCACATCGCGACCTGAGTTCCTTGCTTTCCCGGTACAAAAATAACCGGTTCTTGAGACCCATTGTCACGGATGAGAAGTGGGTTCTGTACCGAAACGTAAAGCGTCGAAGGACTGTGTGTCATGTTTCTGAACCGGTTCTTTCGACGTCTACAATAGAAATTCATCTCAAGCTGCCTTATCGGGGAAGCAAGTATTATCGGAACCGCCTGCCAAAATTTCATTGTTACCCGTCATATGTCCAGTATTTTTATTAAAGGAGGAGGTGGTACAGAGGCTTTTAGGTCCTATCTATCTCTGTGTTCGGCTAGAAAGTGAGTTTACTTCCAAGTACAATATATAACAAGAGAACTTACTAGTGTCTTTCATCAAAACTGGCTGTCCCAGATCAGCCAAGGCACATGCTGTTTTATATACTAAAGGAAACAAGCGGTGGTGAGGACCAATGTATTCCATCCAAGGCAGGATATGACTTGTTACTTCACCCAACAGATGGCGCTTGAAATCGGCTTCCTGAAGCTCATGCAACATACTCTGACACTCTTCCCATTTGGACACCTTCTTATATGGCATTATCACATCCTTTGGCAAACCTGTAACGAAATAAATATTTTTCGTTCAGCATTATACATACAATCGTTACACTAAGTTTTGTCGTGTTTGTAACGACATGTAACGTCCAAGGTATGTCTTATTTACAAGACTTTGTCTCTCTAACCTAAACAATTACACAAATCTGCAAGGTTTTGTTGTTTACCAAGTTTCCGAGAGGATTTTTGCCGCTGATTACGATAATTAAGTTATTTTTCGCTATCACGTCACATTTTATAGATATTTTGTTTGAAAAAGGTAAAATTACGAAAAAAATATGAGTTTTAAAATAAGTTCATAGGACATTATACAGTCAGTTTTTGTTGTTTTGTAGCATGCAGATAGAAAGCGGTGACATGAGAGTAACGCCTTGAGTGGTGTGAATTTTCCTCCATTCCAACTGGGGGCCCGAAAAATGTAGTGGCAACAGAAAGGTCACCGACTCACACAGGCGAGTGGAAATTCCCCTCTCCGCCGGCGCCTGCGTTCAGTGTGCCATGTGCAGTGCTTGGCTGCGGAGGTACTGTAAATTTGTTCCGTCGAACAATGATGTATTCGTCGTGTAACAAACGGCTAAGCGTTGTTGTATTGATGACCCGAATGTACGAGGGTAAGTCAATATATAAGTTGTAAAATGAAATATCTTCAAATTGCTGCAATGTGAAATGATGTAGTGAATATAAGTCGTTGCACTGATCATTTAGGCAAGTGTCGATGTAGCTGGCAGCACCACCGTGTATCGTATATGACGCTAGTAGTTACGCTCTCGTGCGGCGTTGAGTCATTCGAATGCCAAGTGGGTAAGATGGCCAGGATTACGCTGTCACTGCAGCCACGTATTGCAGAACCCCGACGAAGTTACAGTCAGCTATTTGTAGGAAACGTCGAGGTGCTTTGAGAGACTGAGTTCTGTTGGATAACAATGTTTGTCCACACACTGCGAGTCTCACAGTGGCTCACATACGGTCCCTAAGTTGGGAACGACTGGAACATCCGCCCTACAGTCCGGATTTGGCACCATCCGATTTTCACCTCTTCGGCCCACTGAAATCACCTGGGTGGTCACCGGTTCCAGGATATGGAGGTCCGTCGGGAGGTTACCAGCTGGTTATGACACCTACTAAAAACTTCTTCGCTTTTGGCTTTGAGGGACTCGTGAAACGTGTGGGACAAGTGCCTAAATATTCATGGAGATTACGTTAAAAAATAAACCAAATTTCATCAGGTAACTATTTCCTTTTTTTCCTATTCCATTTTGCGACATATATATTGACTTACCCTCGTATTTTGCTACATGTGTAGGTCGTATACGATAGTAAAGCAGAGAGAATGTAACTACGTTCGTAAAAAAAAAAAAAAAAAAAAAAAAA
>JAGDQP010007778.1:4130-65785 GCA_022664845.1 Lepisma saccharinum | reverse complement strand
AGCTAAACTGAAACCTGGTCTAAACCTGCAGTAACTTTTTTCTTTCTTGTCTACACCTAAACTTCCTTTCATCCCTACCCATACATTTTTTTTAAGCGTTTTCTCTACTGACTCCCGCTTTGCGCGATTGACTCGGCAACCTACTGCCTGTGCATTGCGTTTTCTATACTGTATTCCACTTTCTGTGACTCCGTTTTCTAATCCGACTTTTTTCGGGGGACGTTTTCTATATTGTATCCCACGTTCTCCGACTGCAATTTCTATACTGTATTCCACTTTCCTGACTATGTTTCCCTTACTGAGTCCTAGTTTTTATTATTATTTATTTATCCAGTTCAATTTTTAACACAAAACACAATTTCCAAAAGCTGTTTCCCATCAGTACTTGCGCACGCGCAGAATGTCAATTGTTTTGATGTGGACGTCCGCCATTTCGTTTTTCTATCTCCTCCAGTTGTCCACGTGTGTTCAGTGAACTCTCCTTCTCTACAACTGAGGATAGCTGATGCCGAAAATTTTAGGTGAATTTATATTGTATATTGTTAAGTGTGTAATTATGCATGTGATCTTCGTCAAGATACTACGTAAGTACAATATCTTTCCTCTCTTCAAATTTCACCTATTGTATGTATTATAGAGTATACTAGCTAGTTAAAACGTCATGATTCTGAAACATCACCCGATTTTCGCTAAATTTCATAGTTCGGTGTTCAGAAGGGAGCTGAGTTCAAATCTAAAGTAAAAAATCTTCGAGTTTCGAAATCAATAATGGCGGCAGCCATAAAATGCCCAGTTTTGAAACTTGAAACTAGGCTAAATTCTAAAGTAAAAAGCTTCAATTCTGAAACCCAAAATGGTAGTTAAGGGGTGTACGAGTAGCGGATTTCCGGCATTCGAAACACAATAATTTTTTGAGCGAAAAGAAAATGATTGAACAAAATCTGTATCTGTACAAACGGATTTGCTCTAACATTTTCGGTCGAGTTCCTGAATTCGACGGCTCGAAAGTCCTCGAGTTTCTCCTACACTTTTCTCCATTGTTTATCTTGAAAAAAGGCACCAGTGACGCATAGTAACTTCAACTACAGCTTGTTGTCACTTTTGATGCTACTATACTGACGAGGATGAACTAAATACGTAATTACTAATGGAATTGAATGTATTTATTGCCCTTTGGCTCAGATCTAGATAAGGTAGGGGAGAGGATGGAGAAGCTATCGGCCAAGGTCTTTCTTAAGGTACCATCCCAACATTCACCTGGTGAAACAGGAAATCCCTTGAGAACCTTAGAATGTTGAGCAGCAGGGTTCGAACCCGCGTAACTACCCATTATCGATCCGAAATCGGCGACATTGCCTGTACTACAGGGCTTTGGTAGTTAATTAGTAAACAACGGATGTAATGTTGTCGTTCTTCTATCAAACTATAAACATTCGTGGCGTTTTTTTTTTTGTTTTTTTTTTTACATTCTAAATCCAGGATGGCGGTATATCAAAACGACATCAATTTAAAAATTCATCCTATGTTACTGATATTTCATGTGTGGGAGTTTAAATGGCTTTGAGTACATCCCGAATCAAAAGTTTTGAATCCACGAAGACGGCAGCCGAAAATTAATATTTTTTACATATCGAAATTTCGTGGGATTTTACATTCGGGGTCTCAGAGGGTGCTGAGGGCGATTCCGAGGGTCAGAACGTTGAATTTCCAAATCGAGGATGACGAGGTCTGAAATGTCATAATCTTTAAGAACCATAATATTGTCGTGAAATTCTGCATCTGGGGCTTTCAGGAGGCGATGCATTTGTTTCCGATGATAGAAATGTCAAATTTTGAAATTTAAGACTGTGCCAGACCGAAATGTCATCATCTTTAAAACTACAAAGTTTTCATGAAATATATATATATATATATAGCAGGGGGTTTCATGGGGCGCTGTGTTGAATCCGAGGTAAATGTTGAATTTTTAAATCCAAAATGGCGGCAACTTGGCATGTCATAACTTAAAAAATCATCAGATATTCGTGAAATTTCATATCTTCTTTCACGGACGCTAAGTGCGTTCACAAGTTTAAAAAAATTGAACTTTGAAATCTAAGATCGCGACAAACCGAAATGTCGTAATCTTTAAAGAGAGCCGATTTTCTTGAAATTCTGTATCTGGGGCTTCAGGTTGAGTTCCATTTCGAAGTAAAAAATGTTGAATTGTGAACCCCAACATGGCGGCATCCCGAAACGTCTTAATTGTGAAAACTCATCAGAATTTCGTGGCATATCGTATCTGGAGTTTACGAAGGACAGAGGGTTTGATTGAGCGGTCAAAAATGTTGAATTTTAAAATCCATGATGGCGGCAGCCAAGATCTATGACGTGTTTGAAAACTGATGGTCGTAACTTGATGGATGAATTCTTCATACCAAAGCAAGAAAAACTTTTTCAAGAAGTTGGAAACAATACTCATTTTCTTAGCTAAAGGCGTCCAAAGTTAGCGCTGGTGTTTAAAAATGATTGACCGATTCCTCAGGCGGAAAGAGGAAAGAAGTTCGTTTGAAAATATGTCGAAACATTCGCACTTCTTGAGCTAAGTATACCGAATGTGTTGTCGCATCGTCATAAATGACGTTATACTTCAACCAATAATTTTCCCCCTCCTTTTTATTAAACTCTTGGGCCAGTCGGAGACTTGTTCCATTCGGGCCTTCTTGGGGTAGCTGGAGGTTTGCGACCGGGCACAAATCCCACATAGTTAAGCACTGAGGTGAGAATATTAATTCAGCTGAACGAGTAGTAGTGGGCAAAGAGTAGTCCTCTATTACGTGCCAGTGTATAAAATAAATAATATGCTTTGTTTTGTAGTTCTCGTTTGAGAAAATAACTTCTTTATTCACGAAGTACTTACTTACTTTTCGGTTTCAAGTCGGAGACATCATCTTCAGATGTGACAACTTTTTATATTTAAATATGCATATGTATGTAGAAAAATACTGTAAAAAGGAGTATTATATACAATATTTTGTTAAAATACATGTAGTTGTGATTTAACTTACATGTTGGAAATTTCGTTAATAGTACAATCTTTCTCCAGTCAAAATTTTGGTATGGGCCTTGTGTACGTTCTTCACTCGGTTAAGTATGGAAATGTGGCAAAGTTTTTGTTACATAACTCATTATTTCTATTATTTGCTTGGTTGTCAATACTGAACCTCTTTTAACCAGTTACAGGCAGCTCAAAACAAAAATGTAATAAAACACACAATTTGGGCAGCACTTCTTGTACCCAGTGCCATAGATTTTTTGACCGTCGATGAGTTGACAGCCAATGAATTCACCATCAGTTATTTGTCTCGTCGATGATATATACTGTCGATAAAATTATGTACAACGAGGTTGAGTGGTAGGAAGGACTTTGTGTCAAATAGCATCGCATATTAGTCTGTGCATCACACTTCTGCCTCAGATTCAAGCCCAAGTGTGTTTCGGATCCCATTTTGACAGGAGCTCTCGTTTGTAGAAGCTAGTTGCTCGGTTAGGACGAAACTCATAACTCAAGTTCAGGACACACTTTCTTAATTCAAAAAATATCTACCTCATAAGCATAATTGAACATTTATTAGCAAATTCCATTTTTTCCTGTAATTATGTGAAAAGTATTTCGAGTGTAAGTAGAATAAACAAATGCGATGAACGTTTAGGAACCAATGAGCATTCTATACGATACGGTTGATTGAATTATTATTAACGTACCAAATGACCTGGTGAGCTTTTAAAGACGAGACTTATACTTTTGGGTAAAGTGGGCTCCTGACCACGCACAGACTGCGAGTGTGCTTACCTCTTTGCCAACCGGGATCTCGGTAGATAGAAATAGATTTTCATTTAAAACCCTACTTACGAAAAGTTTATATGTAATTATCTTGCAGTTTATATGTATTTTAGATTATCTTGTTCCTGTTGTAACAGTCTTTGAAAACAGTTTGTATTTTTTTTCTTCATAATTTGCATAAAATTGTTTTCCTTTCGAACAACGTGCTGAAGTTGTTGGTGCTTCTAGTGCAGTACTAATTGTAATTCTGTATTAGATGTAAAGTTACGACACCTGTATTTTTCTGTCCTGTATTCATGTACGTGTACTTGATAACTGAGAAAGAGATATAAGGATCGACTTCGAGCCAGTCCTAATTGTATAAATTACATACTACATCAACATTATGAAAGAGGTTACCTCTTTTGTATATCTTATTGGTTTCTAATTTAATTTCAGTGTAATTATCGGATTTACTAATTGCTTAATATTTATAGGATGAAGCTAAAGCGAGAGAAGTCCTCTCAAACCCAATGGGAGTTGCCAGAGCGAAACGTATGATAGGAGAAATGTACGGCTACCTAGGAGAATATGACAAGGCTTTGGACAATCAGTATGAGCATTTAGGTAAAGAAAAAGTTCACTTCTTATTATATTTCACCTGGTCTTATTGGGAGTTGCATTATACTGAAAGCTGAACAGTAATAAATGGCGCTAACAATCACGTATATTGTTTACAGAGTTTTTCTCGTATTCCTAGATCGAATGCGTGTAATAGTCAAGTGAGATATTTATATTTCTTTCTGAACTTATAAACTAATTTTTTGGTACGTAAGAATGTTTGTAATGTAACTGTTCGTATATCACATTTGTTCAAATTTCAGTAGTTGATCGTAAGCATTTGCACTGTAGATTTTGCTATCCATTAAAATGGTATAGAGGAACATAGACTGTCAGTGAATTTGTGTTCTAATTATTCTAACACGTAAGGCTAGTAAAAGCAAATTGTATGTTCCTTTGATGGCAAAAGAGATTTGCTGTTCACATGAGCTCGTATCTAAAAAAGAAAAAAGAAAAGAAAGAAAGTCGTTTTTAACCTCGATTGAAACAGAGACTTTCCTTTGTAAAGTTGAATGTTTCCTTTACGAATAAAATGAAACGAATGCCTTATATCTGTACAGCTCATTAAATATGAACGTATAGTTTTGATGAATCGCAAATTTTTGTTGGATGTTATCTTTACGATCGGGAACTAACAACACATCATATAATCATATATATAATCCACGGTGTTTAGAATCAAAATTCCTGAGAGAAGCTAACAACATTAGACGGTATTTACTGGGTACAGAGGGGTTTTTGGAAGCATTTCATTCATTCAACATTCCATTTACAGTGCTGTGCACGGAGCCTCGTAAGTGATACATTGATTTTCCTGATTCTGCATTATGATGTTAAACAAAGCATTCAGACTACGAAATGGTACAAACTATTTGCTGATTAGATGTTATTACCTTTTTCTCGATAGAACCTTGTGTGTAGTAAATATTGAAATGAACACAGAAAAAGTAGCAGCTGTCGTGACTGGGACTCGAACCCGATCTCCCAGTTTTGGGTCGGGTATGCTATCCATTAAACCACCATGGCACAATGTGTTTTCATTCGTAACCAGCAATGAGAAGCTGGTGCAGCACAGGGGCAAGAAGGAGGCTAACGGTGCCACCGCCCCGCACCCCACCTGCCGAACGGTCCCTGCTGGTCGCCGATATAAGTGAATAATCGCTTGTTAAGATTAATCATTGGAGCACATCGATGGTGGACGGTGACGTAATAGCTATGCCATCTAAGGACTCTTACTTGTGCGCTTTAGTGTAATGGCTGATAGGCATTACTCTCCACAATCTGAATAACCATTCTCATGTATAGGTATGTATGGCCTTTAGGGAGAATAGTGGCGCCCCGTGGGACCCTCACAGTTTTCCCGCACGGCTCGGAATAACTGAAAATAACATATTCCGGCCGAAAATAGCAGTGTTCGCGAATGGGCATCAATCAAGTTCACTTGGCCCGGGCCCCAAATTGCTTTACACCATCACTGTGTTAAAGCATGAGAAATACTACATACACCACCATGCCGTAGTTGTGTAATGGATAGCATACCCGACCGGAAACTGGGAGATCCGAATTTGAGTCACAATCACCGCTTCTGTCACTTTTTCTGTATTAACATGGGAAAGTAAGGGAAAAGTTACTGAACAGTCAGGAATTTTCTTTAAATCAGTAAAATATCAGGGAATTTTATGATTTCTCCGTGTTCTGCACAATTTGTGATTGCTCCTTCTCATGGAGCGGAGCAAAGAAGGGTGTTGCACATACGTGCAGCAATTTGTCTACAAGTTACGAACGGTTGGTCATCCCTTACTTTAACCTTTTTTTTAAAAAAAACAAAACAAAAAACTATTACATACGTTAACCCCGCTGTTGCATGTGGGAGGTAAAATTAAACTTATTTTCCTATCTTTTTTCTTAAATTAGTGTGTCGATGACAATTCGGAAAAGTGCGATTTAACTCTAGAAAACCGGGAAAAGTCTGGAAATTTCGTTGTTACTACTCGATGCAAACCCTGGTTAATTTCAATATTTGCTGATTAACAAACCACGCAGCCATTATCCCCATTAAAGTTTTTTCACAATTTATGGTTTCCACGTAATTGTACGAATAAAGGATTTTATGTACATGAAAATCTTGATGTAGTATTATCCTGTAAGAGCTGTTCTGGATAATTGAAAAGTAGTTCCTTAATGTTCTCTTCGTATTAAGATGAGCGATATCTTGGGTTAGGGTACCAGTATGCGTTTTTGTTGTAAATCACAAAAATTCATGTAGTAGAAATCTTTTTACAAGTAAATTGTTATAGTTAAAAGAAGGTATGTTTGCTCAAAATGGAAGGGTAAATTTTGTTACTTTGTTCGAGGATTCAATCTCTAACATCCACCCATTTCACTGCTTACCACGGTTTTTTTGTTATAGTTTTTGCAATCCTTTCAACCCTTGTGAAAACCTTAGTACTGAGGTTGTTATTGGACCTTTTTCTAAGACTATATCCGTTTCTAAATATTTTAAGCATATATCGGAAACTAATTATTGTATACCTAGTTTTTCTCTGTGGAACAGTCATAATGGTCATGTGTCTTTATAATTACAAGAAGAAAGAAAGAAGTTTAACAAATTCTTGAAGTTTACACCTTCTCCACGAACATGACGCCGGAATTTTTTGATTCAAAACGGTTTAATAATATTTACTAGTGTATGGTACAATATATTATAAAATTTACCCACGTAGCATTTTTCCTTGCTATGGAGAAAGAAATCTCAAGAAGCACTCAGTTGCACGGAAAAATGCCACAAATGTATGTTTCACAAAATGAGTTACAAGTTCATTTTTGTTAGCAAAAATACTATGATCAACTTATTTTATTGGTAAGACGTTAGTCAAGACAAGGATGCGTTATTGGTACTTTGCAAACCGCCAGTTAGGAAACAGTTTTGGAAAAAAAAAAAAGTTTTACAAATTGTAATGTCGTCCGTCCCTCCACAAAGTTTGTATCGGAGGTTTTTGGTTAAAAAGGTACAGAAATATTTCCTGATACATCGTATATAATATTAACAAAATTTACCCGCATACTATTTGCACTTCCTGGGATCAGTTTCTTTTAGAAAATGATTTAGGAAAACAGGCCAGTCGCATTTCGACCTTCACCTGCGATACGTCACTTACTTTGTAGGATCACAGACACATGAAAACTTTTACGGAAGACAGAAACAGCGTACTTACAATATTACGTGATTAGTAAGCGTGCGCGCTACTGTATTTGAAAATGTAGGCGGAAATACGAAGGTTCGTTTGAACACAGATGCCGACTATCAACAACCTTAATATTTCTTAGTCGATCACTAGTGCAAGAAGAACCTCCTTTTGAACTTTGGTATATGCAACTATGCTAGTTTTACTCATAAAAACAGCGATTACAATATATTTCTTCCGTTCTATTGTTTCAGTTGCACTAGCGATGCAAAAATAAATCCTTCATGTTTAAATAAACACCATTGCATATTTAAAAACCGATTGCAACCTACTCCTTTTATGACATTATATCTGCGTGGCAAGAACTAATTTATTCTGCTAGACTTAAAAGCTAATATGTCAAGGATGAAATGAACGTTCATAATATCTCGCGTACATCTTTATGTTCCACAAGTCACTCGTTAAATTAAGGATACGTAGGGGACACCAAGGAATTCACTAGATGAGACACATGAGCCTCATTGAGACAAATTAATTAACTCGCAGCCGTTTCAATCCCTAGTACGGCCATATATAACAGTTCTTGCTTAACAAGATGGGATACATAAGCAGAACACAACCCAGCCCTCGGTGTTCCAGACAGTAACTTTGTTGACTCCAGATCGGCAACGGATATGTAGGTCTACGCGGTTTCGAGTCCTGTGGCTAACCATCCTGATTGAGGTTCTACAGTGTTTCCCCTTTGTTTCACTAGACGAATGCCGGGATTGTACCTTCGTTAAGACCCTGACCGATATCTTACCCGCCCCAACCTGAGGTAAAGATATCAAAAAGCCATATAACAATTCAGATTCAAAATAAGCGACTTTTTCTCACTTTACGTTGACTTCGTCAGTATTATTAAAATTTGGGTTCGTTTACCCAATCAAAAACTATACTTTCGGGCTTTGTCCAAACTTTCTTTTCGCTAGCAAATCTGTGTGACTTTGGAAGAACGTTGAGTACAATCACGCAGTCTGACAGCCAGCTTCTTAAAGCTCTTTCTATTGCCTTGTGCCACGTTACATATATTTTCATAAACGATTGTTCTGTATTACTTGACAAGAATTGTGTGGTTCGCTTGTCTTTTACCCATCTGTTTTCATCTTTTGAACACCTTGATATGGGTAGGCCAAACCCCTGGATGCAACAGCTAAACTGAAGCCATGTTTTGCAGTTAGCGAAGCTGAAATATGTAATATGTACGAATGAATATACAAACCTACTAGCTTTGTACCGCAAACTAACCACACAAAGACTAATCTAATTACCACGAAACTAACGTAAACTAATTATTTATAAACTAACCTAATGTACGTAAATCTTAGTTGTGCACTTACATAATCCCTATTAACAAGTTGTACCGTGTCTGAGTAAGCACTGAGACTATGTTGTTTATTGAAGTGTTACGATGGCTGCAAGATGAACATCGCTATCTTAATTGGAGCACGTTAGATGGCGGGATTTTTTGTATTGTGGTTTGAAGTAGATTAAAACAATTAACCTTTTACCTTGTCAATGAACATATGTCTGCAATGAAGTTATGGTACTATTTCTTAAACACGTCAAAATGTTAGAATGCGAATATAAATATTCTCATTGATAATGTAAAGCGATAATATGAGATGGCTAAGGCATCTGTACTACCTGAGGATGTAAAATGTATGTAGATGTATTTAGAAGAAAAGGAACTAATATACTAATTATATCAGTTGTTAGTTCAATAAACTAATTTCAGTCTACCTCTTTTTTGCTGTGCGACTTTACGGAGCCCGCCTGAGGAAATTATATTTTCTCGGGGCAAGGTTCATATATATCAAGTTTAGCCTCACCCGCAAAGCTTGGGTCCATTCAAGTAGGCATCTTGATTGGCTGGAACTTCTATGACGTCATCTTCACTACGCATCAACAGAACTACCACGAATCTACCGACTGAAGAGTCTCGCCGGAGTAAAATAATTTAGATTTTATTGTATACCACAACGTCCTACGAAACCCATTACAACCTGATGATGCAATCAGTTAGTCTTGTTGAGTTTAAATTTTATTTATGAACTTGAGGTATCTAAGGCTCAGGCCAGGTTAATCTTGTGTATGTACTTATGTTTTTTAGCCGTACTTTCAGAACTATAACTTTTAAACGTATTCTACCCTTGTCTTAAGTTTCCAAGGTACCTTCAGTGATTTTGGCGGACGTAGAAATATTCCTGTCTCCTTAATTTCTTAACAGCAGAAGTTGTTAAAACTTCGTCAGATTTGCCGAATATGTCAGTGATCTCTTTTCACCGCCCTGGTTTACATCGGGAGGAAATCTCATTTTGAGGTATCGAGTAACAACAGGTTTAATTCCAAGGGTAATGATGCCGTTCCCATTGTAGCTCCAAATGCAATAAATATCTTCGACCTGTTTGAAACGGTCTCCACCGAGTTCAGGAGATCATCTTGAGTCGTCGAACAAGTATACCCTGTAGTCTAATGGTGCTCTTTCACGAGGCCCAAATATTAAGGCGATCATTGAGGACCTTGTCGACAGGATGTCTATTCGAAACAAGATTAAAAAAAAAAAAAGTCAAGCAATATTCCTTAGTAACAGCTTTTACATTGTTGACTAGATCACGTGAAAGAAATCATTACAAGGCAACAATCAATATAAAGTGACACAATGAGAATAGCAGTTACTTTCCTATTGTCAGATTTAGTTTCGGCGACTGTTATTATCAAACTTTTTTTTTTTTAAATAAGACTATATGGACAACAATTCTTCAATGTTGTTGAACTGGAATAGCTGTACCAAAAGTTACTGAAATTCGTTCACACGCGTGGGATGAAAAAGTTAAAATAAAACTATATTGCTTGCGGGCACCTTTTAGATATCTGTGCCCATACGGAATACTTACTTACTTACTCTATGGGTTATGGAACTCGCAAGTTCATCGCCGCAGTAACGAACGTTCTCCATCGGGTTCTATCCTGGGCAAACTCAAGCAAGTTTTCATCACGAACACCTACTTCTCGAAAGGGTCTTGCCAACGGTTCAGAACGAAGAATGCTCGCAGTTTGTTTATCTTGGGCCTCAACAGTACATAAGATGTATTGAGAAATTTGACTGTTTTAAATAAGTTGCAAGGCACCATGCAGTTGAAATAATTAGAAATTATATACTAAATAATTTATAGTATATAAAAAGATTAAAGTTCTCAAAGACTATAAAGTATGTAAAATCATTTATATTATTATTTTTAAAAACAGACTTTTATTAAAATGTTCTAAAAAGGTAAAACTAATTTTGATACCGACCAAAATTGCTACGTTAGTAGAATTCCCTCACTCTTTTGACGTGGTCTAAACAGTTTAAATGACTGTCTTAGATGATTTTGCTTATATGACTAAAATAAAAAATTGAGAGTAAATATTGGATATTAACAATTATGCTAAACGAATTCCTGAACGCCATGATTTTGGTCTTGGCTTTTAATCTTGTTACTATTCAATAGTTACGTTTGAATCTTCTAAGGCAGTCATTTAGGGCGGTATTAAAATAACACCTGTCAAAAGAAGCAGGGGAGCAAAGCATTAACAGGAAAAAAAACAATGAAAACTAGCGAAACAATGCTGAAGATGAAAGTTAGTAGCTGTCCCGTAGCATACACAGCAAATCCAAGCTGTATCATGGCTGGATGAGACGCGAAACCACAACGTCGAATAAGAAGTCCAGTAGTGTACCTGCGATAGACAGAGAGTACTTGTGTGACCGTGTAGGAATGCGTTTAACAGAAAGAATGTATTAATAGCAAGATCTACCAGGATCTATTTCCTGGAGAGCTATAGGCAGGCTGGAAACAATGCAACCAAAGCGAGTCAGTGCAGAAGCAGTTGGAGTGTCCCTCAGTGTCATTTACCGCATGTGCACTCTGTTTCAACAAACTGGAAGTGCTCAATGATGGTCAGAATATCTACATCCATGAGCTACGGCGGCACGAGATGGCCTGTACTTTGTGTCAGCAGCATATCGGAATATGCGGTAAAAGGCGATAGACCGTCAACTTGCATTGCTCAACAACAACAGGATGAAAGGTGTCCATCCAAACTATCCAGAATTGCCTCCACGAAGATTGTCTCTATGGACATAAAGACAAAGGGGACGTAGAAAAAGGGGTGAGGCACATCGCGAGTGGAGCCTGCGGAATGGAGTTCAGTGGTGTTTTCCGATGAGTCGCGCTTCATTCGGGAGGCTGAAAATGGACGGACATTAATCTGACAAAAGCGTGGAACCTATTTTTGTACGTGAAAAATCTCAATATGGTGGCGGTGGATATATGATGTGCGCCGCCATTGCTAGTGGACGACGTACCGACCTGCATGTTATTCTGCATGGGAGCCTGACAGCCGTGCCGTATAGAGTTGAAATCCTCAGGTCTCATACCGTCCCTATGGCTGCAGCAATTGGTCCTCCTTTCATTTTCATGCACGATAATCCCCCTCTTCACCGAGCTCAGCAGGTATACCATGTTTCAAGTAGCAGGTATTGAGCGTATGGTGTATCCCATGTGCCCTCTAGACATCAGTTCTAAAAAAGATCTCTCAAATGCTATGAGAATACGCTTTGCAGCTAGACCAACACGTCGAGCAACTTCTCAACAGCTGACCATTGCCCACTTGGAGAAGTGGCCTAGGATACTCCTTTCGGATCGACAACCACATCAATTCCATGCCTAAGAGATGTTCCCCGGTGTTGGCAGTTCGCGGAGACCATACACCTTACTAGCGATAAGTTCCTACATATCCGTTTGTGTGGTCCTATACAAGCTTGTGCCTTTACCTATCATGTGTTCCTTCATGCCTCACGTGTGTCAAAACCCTCTGAGGTTGTAGTATACCCATTTTACCGCACAGATCTGCTGTGTCTGTTACGGAACAGCTACCTGCAGCACTGTTTTCGCTGGGTCTTTTTTCTCTACATTTTCTCCTAATGTTTTTGAACAATGTATTTTCTCGTTTTTAATAAAAGTAAGGGTATTTTCCTGAGGTAGTAATTTAGGCCGGTATCAAAATTATTTCTTTCCTTTTTTGTACATTTAATAAAAGCTTATTTTTTTACCATTCATTAAAATTATTTAGTTCATAATTTCGCTTTTTTTCTGTTTCTGCTACGGCGTTGTTATTGCATGGTGTCGTGCCACTTATTTTGAACAGCCTAATTTCTCAATACGCAGTCCATCTAGTGATTTAGTCCTGCTAATATTTTAAAATATTAATTTTTTTAAATTTAAATTGGGGATATTTTCCATATCCAACAATCGTACATAATATAACTTCCGTTCTAATTTGTTACATAATTGTTTGGCTGTACAGAATAAATTTACTTTGGTTTTTAAATGTATGTATATATACTGTATGTAAGCATATTTACTTCTAGAATGGAAAATTGACCATCACATTCACTGCAGATCGTGATCATCAAATACATCTTCGAAATCATTGACAAAGTCTGCATGAACTGCTTTCTCATTTTTGCCGCCAAATACATTAACAGGCCATCAGAACCTCCTGCCTCTTCCATCTTCATGTACGGTCCAGCTCCATCAGGAAACATTTCATGTGCTACAACGATAGGCTCCATGTAAATAGTTATCTACGTTTAATTATGGAAAGTGACAAACGTTTTGTTCCGACAAATAAATCAAAATTACAGTAGGAATATCTCATCGAGACCTTTGCCTTTGGGTATGGCTCCCTGTATTGAGGCAACATTACCTCTTTGAACTGCCATGCTTATTCTTTAAAATTAGTTTCCAACAGTGTACCTCTATGTACTCTGTATGCAAAATTTGGTATAAATCAATGGACGCGTGTAGTTTTGTGTAAGTAAATATACTTGTATAAGTTAATTTAAAATAGGTTGGAAATACTGACAAATGTGTTCTTAGGGACAGGAACACCCACACTATTTTGCTGTTGTGTCGATTAATGTTTATACCAAGTTTGGTATGGATACGTCCAAGATATGGAAGCAATCCACATATCGGTATTCATCGCACTGATGGTTGTGTAATACAATGTATATAGTTCGGGAAAAAAAGATATTGACTCCATTCGGAAGTCACAAACAGATAGCATTCGTCAACATCTAACACAACCTGCTCATGAGTGCTAGTCCTTTTAGGAGAATGTTGAGTCAAAGAGCAATGGCATTTTTATACCACCCTGTATATGTACATGGATCTGCCACTTAAGAGGGGTGTAAAGGTGGTTTATTTGTGAAAAATGTTGCATTCTTCCTCCTTGAGGAGATAAAAAATATCGTGGGAGCTGAGTTTTCTGCCAAATAATGTTATTCCATAAAATGTCACTTAATACAAATCACATGGTAATTTCAGAAATTTTGGAGTACCCTCTGTACACATTATACCAACTTGGATAGCGGTGGGCTTTTAATGTGTCAATTCTGGATGGTTTTCGCGTCAAATGAGACCACAGTCATCTTTATACCAATTACTTCTAGGTTGACCCCAATTTTCTGCTGGTTCGCTTAGACTATAAGTGGCTTATTTTTAAAAAATGTAAATGGTACTACTTTGAATTTGAACAAATAGCCGCGCTCACTTCGATATGTGAATGATTCAATTAAATAACTGAACGTACATCGTATAAAAAGTAAATTAAATATATATATATATATATATTCTTTGAAGCTCTTTTCAACCTCTGTTTTGAAGACTTCGTCAGTGTAACAACAGTTTGTGTGTAAAAAGTGTTTATTGTGTGTATATGTGAAATCTGAAAATGTAAATAAAGTGTGAACAGATCAAAAGCATGTTTGGGGAAGGAGAAAAGATTTTGTAACGCGTTTGTATATTACCGAACCATGTTTGGAAATTTGTCTTCAACTGTTTTACAACTGTTTCAAGTCATAAGGCATTGAACCACATTCAAGGAAAATATTACCGAAAATTGTACACTTCTTGATTAACATGTACTTGGATATTGTAAGTTTAATTTATCTTATGGCCTTTAGGCAAGTCTGACGTAGAACGAGAAGGGGAGGGGGAAGGTAGCGGTCAGGGCTTTGAGATACAATCCCGGCATTTGCTTAGTGAAACTGAGGGAAACCGTGAGAATAAGTTTACGATGGATTGCATGAAGTCACTATTAGAAATTTACAAACGATATTCAGTGGGAAATAAACATAGTTCATGTATTGTATTTGTAAATACAATCATTGATTTTCAAGGGGCGTGAAAGGAACACATCCAGGTTTTATCCCCAAAGTTTTCTCAAGACGCGACAAAATACAAAATAATCGTACACGTAAAAACGAAAAAATATAAATTATTTATGCCAGATTCCCCCCCCCCCCTCCCCCGAATAATTGTCATCGTGGTTTCAGTAACTAAAAACTAGCTTGTTACACAAATGTTATGTTACTCTTTTGAATACACAGCGTCCTAGTAAAGTTTTCTAAACTTGTAACTAAAAGTTATTTCTAAAGAGCACTTCCATTTCCATTCATCCATGTATACCCTAAATGGTCCTGTTGACTGTCTCAGATCTCTGTGATACTTTTTCTTCTACAAGTATATACAAAATACTGAGACTCGTATTTTTTGTTATCCCGAAAAATATTTCTGTGAAGAGTTACAGGTTCTCAAAATAGTTCCCAAAGTCTGGCGTCAAATATAAAAATGAATGTTCTTTTTGAAAATCAATTTCTCGGAGGCTACTTTACGGATTTGCATGAAATAAAAAGCATAATATATGTCTCATGCTATATTTTATCGTGTGTTAAAATCATTACTGTTGATCGGCTGTTTTCCCAAGAAATTAATTGCAACGTTGCCAAATTTAATCCGAAATTTCCGATTTTTTATAATTTTTAACTCTTGTCATATTGATGATTCGGTTTATTACATATGATAGATATTACCGAATTGTGTAAGGATCTTATTTTAGTTTTCACTTAAAGTGAATAGCTTGTGCCCTGCGTAATTCTAGATTTTTGAAAAACTGCCGAAGAGCCATTTTTGGACGCCATTTTCTAGAAAACCCCATCTTTTAAAATTTTGAAATGTTTGGAGTAGAAGCAGAAACACCGGAAATTAATGTATCTTTTGCTGTTTCTTCGGCTCGGCCGTAGATGTGTTTTTCCGCCTTAAAGAAGTGTAACGGCCTTTTATTTATTGTATATTTATACAATTAGGTTTTGCCATTTATGAATCAATTTCTTATCGATGGTTAACAAGTGAATGTTTTAGTGATTTTTGTTCCTGATTTGATAAGTTAAATAGATCTTATATACAGGGTGGTTCTCAGTCTCTGTACCAGATCTTTAATTTTGTTCCTATTGCACATAGCTTTGAAACAAGCTGAAAGCAGTGGCGTCCCGGGAATACTTCTACGGGAGTGAAACTTCAAAATTTTGAACTTCTAGAGGAAACTCTTTATATATACGAAACTATAAGCTGTAAGTATTTTCCTTCATTTTTCTCAAATTTGCCTTTTATATATATATATATATATATATATATATATATATAAATAATAAATCACAGCCATATTCAATCCACTAGTGGATGAGGCCTCTCCCCGAAGGGAGGAGTTGGTCTACTGCTCCCACGCTGACCAGACGGGTTGGGAGAGGAGAGCCGAAGATCTCACTGTGATCGCCACTGTCTTTTATTTCACAGCAGCTCCCCAATTGTCCTCACGATGCTGGGTCAACACCGAAATATTTGAGCCCCCATCGGGAATCGAACCCGGGACCGCTCGCATTGAAGTCTAGCGCGCTACCGACTAGGCTACGCAGGAGCTCATATATATATATATATATATATATATATATATATATATATATATATAAAACTAGCACAAAGGGAAGCCGGGAGAGCAATTTAAGGTATATTTGTGAGAAAAGTGAAGGAAAATAAAGGAAAATGCTAACTGCTTTATGTTCCGTATTAGGTCACACACACATTCACATATATAAAAGTCACTACGATATTTCGTGCACACAGTGCATGTATTCATGTATAAAGGAAGAGAGCGAAATGCACGTGCTCACAAAGTACAAGATTGAAGAGACAGTGGCGACACGTAGCGGACGAAACATCAAACTTGGAGAATAACTGACTGCTGTAGTGCGTAAATTTCCGAAACTTGGGACAATATACAATTGTATAGCGTGTAAGTACAGGGTGGGATCGTGGATGGAAATGCGTTGAAAATGCAGAGCAAACGAGACGTTTAGAGTTATTTAAGGTTAAGGTCAGGATATATTTTCGCTCTTAAACAATGAATAAAGGCACTTCCACAGACGGCGTGTTGAGGTGCTGGTCGTAGGGGGTAAAATATGGATTATGGCAACTAGGGAAGATAGATCAAAATTAGTATCAAAAAGTTTTTTACCTAAAAGTCATTCAAAGCTTAGCCCTTGTTTGAAAGGGAGCAAAATCATCCCCTGTTTCTATCTAAAATGTTGAAGTTCCACCCCTGTAGAGGTATTTTCGGGACGCCACTGCTTTCAGCAACATCACCATGTGATTCTGCATTTGCACTTTGGTATGTATATCTTTTGTTTCAAAGCTCTGTGTGTAATATGAGCCGAATTAAAGCCCTGATACGGAGATTGAGAACCACCCTTATATAGGATGTATTCAACTTTTCATTTCACTAATAAAAATCACTGAAACTTCCACATCTTAACTATCGATAACAAATGTAATCATAAACGACAGAACCTGGCTGTATAGATATACAATAAATAAATGATCGTTACACTTTTTTAGGGGGAAAAAAACTCATCTAGGGCCGGGCCGAAGGAACAGGAAAGGGATATTAAATTTCCGGTGTTTCTGCGTCTACTCCAAAAATGGCTCTTCGGCAGTTTTTCAACAATTCAGAACCCCGTAGAGCCCAAGCTACTTACTTTTGATGAAAACTAAAATAGCATCCTTATGGAACTCGGTATTATATATAATTTGCAAGAAACCGCATGTCAGTATGACTAATAGGACCAGAGTTAAAAATTATAAAAAATCGGAACTTTCGTATTAAATTTGGCAATATTGCAATAAATTCCTTGGGAAAGTAGCCAATGAACAGTAATGATTTTTACACATAACAAAATATAACATGAGAGAAGTATTATGGTTATCACTTCATTCGAATACGCAAAGTAGTATCTGAGAAATTGAATGTGGGAAGAACATTCATTCTAATATTTGATGTCAGTAGATGACCTTGACAACTATTTTGAGAGCCTGTAACTCTTCACAGAAATATTTTTCAGGAAAACAAAAAAATACAGTTCTCTTTATTTTGCATATACATTTAGAGGGGGGGGGGGGAGACAAAAGAAACATCTGCGACCATGATATAGACCAGCCTGGATGAACTGAAATGGAAGTAGCCTAAAATATACAGATTCTGTTTTTCAAAAGGATTTTTTTTTTTTAATCTAATCAGTTTAGATTTTTTTAATGCGTTGTTCAAGGACTAATATATTAGGTGGCGCGTAAGTCAGTTTACCCAAGAAAGTAATAACGGCGTTCTTTCATTTATGTTTTTGTATTTCGTCCTCAGGGATAGGTTTGGATTTGGGCTGGTCACGCAGAAACTCAACTCGTTTTGTCACTGTGTTACCCATAACAAAAGATATTTTTAACAATCCTTATGATACTTGTACAATTTCTGGTACATCTTGAACATGCCTAACAGAAAACTGAATGTGACTGTTTGGATAAACTGACATATGCAGCACCTTACAGTTGATGGTCACAACCATAGCAGCAGTGAAGTAGTCAGTTACTTCATCCAAGCTACGCTGCCTACTTCATTTATACAGGTCATATGATTACTCTTTGTATCGTGTACCTTGAAAATGTGGGCATAAGTTAGACTGAAAGCATGATTAAAATTTTACTACTAATAAGTTATCTAAGATTGATAAAGCTTAATCACCTGTGTATTTTACTATCTTGCTGTTAGTAATGATAAGTGTTTGTTATTGTAAGTTCTTAAGATAAATTTATTTCACTTTGTTTAAGAATTATCAAAACATGAAAACGACAAGAAGGAAGAACAAAGAGCGTATGCTACTATTGGAAGGACGTACTTTTGCAAGGCTGAAGCAATTGGTAAAGGGAATATCACAGAATATAAACAGGCACTCAGTGAGGCGAAGAAGGCATACGAGAAGAGCCTTAGCATTTGTGAAACGTAAGTTACCACGAAATCTTATAGTTTCCATTATAGAAAATATATAAGAGCTTCAAGGTGATTTTTTCTTTTTTCTTCAAATATTTGACACATGAGTTACGTAGCTTCTTATCCTTTCTTGAGACAAACCTTTGACCGTTATGCTAAAGTAAAATTGATTTTGATTTTTCCAGCAAATGAATCGTAAACTTTTATAAACAGTTTTCTCGCAGAAAGATTCAAGTGGCAATGAATACGCAATACGTGGGACGCCTCAAAAGTTTTAAGTCTAACCATAAAAGAAAACTATGAAACGTTCCTTTAATTTGTTTCTCTAGATCAGTGGTTATGCGGCTCGAGCTCTTCTACCGGATTCCGACGAGACTCTTGTTTTAAGGGAATATGGCTAAGTAAGGTACTCTTTATGTTCATTTCATTTTATACCGAAAATTAGAATGTCCAATATCGTGTACTTTTACAATCCGGCGGATTTCGGAGGAAGATGTAATAATTGCGCTGATTTTGAAGGAAAACTTACTCAGTTCCTTTAAAACCTCTGAGTATTGTAATTGTATTTGGCTTGTTTGAAAGTGTGTAGAGCACTGATTGAAACACATACAAATGTTCTTAATTTAATTAAAACAGGCTGACACGGCTATTACACTTAACTTTATTGTAAAAAGACACAGCAAGCGTTACAGTGTCAATGTTCTAACAACATCTTCCTCAGACGAAACACTAATCAACACTCTAGATCGGAGTTTTGATTAATGTTTCGTCTGAGAACATTGAAACTGTAACGCGTGCTGTGTCTTGTACAATAAAGTTAAGTGTAACAGCCGTGTCAGCCTGTTTTAATTAAATTAAGTATGTATACAAGGTCTCAATATAATTATACAGTGGAACCTCGATAACTCGAATCTGAAGGGGAAAAATAAAACTCGAGTTATTGAATATTTCGACTTAGAGGAATAATATGACTCTTCGAGATATCGAGGGCCCGAACTGACTGACGCTCCATTTCTGTTGTTTGGGTTCTGCATTTTCTATTCGCCATGAAACACGTAATTGCGTGCTGATCGTAGCGTAACAGACACTTGCTGAAACAGAACTGGCATTGACGTGAGCATCTAACCCATTATTTCGTTCAGCTAAGATCGTTCAACTCCCTGAACTTCAACTTACAGGTTTACTTGAATGAAACTTTGACTTACTTATACCGTAGTTGCAGAAGTTCTGAAACAGGAGATTTCGAGTTATAGCTGTTCAACGTCACGTCCAGAAATCAGCGATAATTCGAATTATCGAAGTTTTTATTTAATAAATTTCTACTTATAGAGGTAAATTAACACGGAATTGAATAGGGAAGGAAAATGAATAAAATTCGAGATATCAAGGAATTCGAGTTATCGAGGTTCGACTTATCAAACTTCCAGTGTATACATATATTCTTCACTCGGCATATGCAAAGTTGAAGGCCCCCTGGCAACCCTGCGTGTTGATAAGATGTTCAATATTGCACGAAATTACTTGGTATATCTTTCAGTTAGATTGAATTGAATTTATTTATGACCTTTAGTCATCTAAGGCTCAAGCCGGGATAGGGGGGGAGAGAGCAATGCAGAACAGATATATTGCAAAAGGTTTCTCATACATTGTAGAGTCTAAATGTATGATACGACGGACAACATAGAAAATGTAAAAAGAAAATAAAGGACGCGAATGTGCGTAAAGCAAGAAAGAACCAGAGCTGTTGGGAAAGTCAGCCAAGGAAGTAATGCCCTTGTACTCTAGATATCCATGTGTTGGCGTTCTGTGCTGATTATAAACTCGAATCCACCTCGCTTTTTATTTTTCCTTTCCAAACCATAAATGATCGATGAACTTACGAAAACGAAAACTCATTCACTGGACGAGATCATGGATAACCGTATTATGCCAACACGTATATTTGATTGATACATCCGAGTCTCATTGCCAGCTTTGTCGGTGAGCTCAGCTAGGTGAATCGGTAATAACTAGACAAAAGAGTCACATTCCTTGACGTGGACATCACTTTAGAAAACAACACCCTCATCACTTCCGTTCACATAAAACCCACCAACCATATGCAGTATTTACACTATTCAAGTTTCCATCCTTACCACACCAAAAAAGCGATTCCTTTCTCCCTTGCCCTCAGAGGACAACGCCTGAATTCCATCACCTCTGCTGCTGAGACTTACAACCAACGCCTCCAGGAGGCTCTAGTCAACCGAGGCTACCCTTCTAACCTCGTAACCAAATAGATCCGTCGTGCATCCTCACACACTCAACCCATTCAAAAATCCAACCCACCGGCTCTAATCACCCAGTTCCATTCTAAACTAACCGAGTTCAAACAAATCCTACACTCTAATTTGCATATTCTCCAATCTGACCCAGACACAAGATCAATATTCCCCACTAAACCTAGGTTAGTTTCTCAACATTCACCTAATCGTAGAAACATCTTGGTCCGTACGAATCCCTCCTTGCCACCACCCCAAACCGGCGCCCATACATGCCAGAGGCCCAGATGTAAGGCCTGCTCCATTTTCATCACTTCTCCCACAATCACTATCAATACTGCTAATGGCGGGTACACTCTCAGTCCCAATCTTTCCTGGTTGCTATAATCCATATTTTACCCTCTACGACCAGCACCTCAACACACCGTCTGTGGGAGAGTGCCTTTATTCATGGTTTAATCGCGAAAATAAAACCTGGGCTTAACTTTCAATAACTCTAAGCTTTCTTTTTCCTTGCATTTTCAACACATTTCCATCCACGATCCCACCCTTTACTTACACGTTATACAGTTATTATTGTTTGAAGTTCCGGAAATTACGCGCTACGGCAATCAGTTTTTCTCCAGTTTTGATGCTTTGTCCGCTACGTGTCGCTACTGTCTCTTCAAACTTGTACTTTATGAACACGTGAACTTCGCTCTCTTCCTCTATACTTGAAAACGTGTATAGGCACGAAATATAGTGACTTTTTATATGTGAATATGTGTGTGATCTAATACCAAACTATAAGCTGTAAATATTATCCTTTTTTTCCCCCTTCATTTGTCTTAAAATTTACCTTAAATTGCCCTCCCGGCTTTCCTTTCTGCAAGTTATATATATAAATCACAGCCATATTCAATCCACTAGTGGATGAGGCCTATCCCTGAAGGGAGGAGTTGGTCTACTACTCCCACGCTGACCAGACGGGTTGGGAGAGAGTTATATATATATATATATACAGATGCTTATCAGAATAATAGAAACACCTGAACGAAAGTGCAACTTACCAGATTAATATGGTGTCGGGCCACCTTTCGCCTTCAGAACAGCCTTGATACGACGTGGGATGGAGGCATAGAGGTCGTAAATGGTAGCAAGTGGAATATTACACCATTCCTCGTGCAGGGCATCGGCCAGTTCTGTGAGAGAGGATGGAGGTGGAAATCGTCGCCGGAGTCGTGTTTCCAAGATGGACCACAGATGTTCAATTATGTTGAGATCTGGGGATTGGGCGGGCCAGGGGAGGTGTTGAACTTCATCCCGATGTTCCTCAAACCACGCTGCAACAACTCCAGCTGTGTGAATGGGTGCATTATCATCCTGGAATATGGCGTCATTGTCCGGGAACAACATCCGGACCATAGGATGCAAGTGGTCTCCTAAAATTGCGACATAATCGTTGGCAGTGATGCGTCCGCGAAGTGTGACCACAGGACCCAATGAAAACCATGATATTGCGGCCCACAGCATCACCGTGCCGCCGCCATGTTTCACAGTTGGGCGGAGACACTGCAGATCATACGCTTCTTTGGGCGTTCTCCACACATAAACACGGCCCGTGGTTTGGAATAGGGTGAATGGTGACTCATCCGACCATACCACACGTTTCCAGTCGTCAACGGTCCAAGTTGCATGGTCGCGGCACCATTTGCGGCGTGCTAAAGCGTTCTGGTCCCTGATGAGAGGTTTGGCCCGTGCAACACGACCCCGTAAGTTCATGTCATGTAATTCGCGGCGGACTGTGATTGTCGAAACAGGTTGGGAGAGGTGCTGATTGAGTTCCTCCGTCACTTGCGCCGCAGTGGCACGACGGTTCCGCGTGACAATGCGCTTTAATACCCGGCGTGCCCTGTCACTGATGCTTTTCTTCCGCCCACTGTTCCGCTTCCCCGATGTGGTTATCCCGTGTGTTGTGTAGGCCGTCATCACCTTCGACACTGTCCCTGGCGACACACCTAACACACTAGCCACTGGCGTCACACTCACTCCACATAACCGCGCACCAACAATTTGCCCTCTTTGAAACTCTGAGAGGTCTCCCATTTTACACTACCTCCGTCTGCTGCAGCCACTGCACACTCCTGTTCCACGACGCCTGACGTAGTATGGAGACCGACCTAACACACCACCACCAGCAGTCCGGCGCTGCTGTCGCCACGACACCACTGCCAACCCATACATCTGACGTGTTGCCAACTACAGGTGTTTCCATTATTCTGATAAGCATCTGTATATATATATGTATATATATATATATATAAGTAGTTTTAGGCAATCCTACACTTGAATCTTTGAATGCAATTTTCATGATTTTCGCCCATTGAGACTTTTCTCATGATGTTATAAACTATCAAAATCCAAAGTTTCAAAGAGTTTGACGGAAAGGCCTTTTCTACTGATTTTCTGATTTTGTGTGCGGTCCTTTACACGTAATGCGTTACTCCATTGTTCCAAACTGTTTTCGTTGACCGCTACGTGGCACCACTATTGCTCCACTCGTCTGTCTCCGTACATCTATATCTTGCTGCTTGGAAATGTTCTCATAAAGATCGAAATATAGTTCTTACATCTGTGAGATGTGTTTACAACTGGAACAATATGATGTAATGAAGCTCTCCTCTTGTATCTTTTGTATTTACAGATAAAAAAAAGCAAAGGATTGTTCCAGATGTCAATACGAAAAACAAAACAAAACAAACAAACAAACAAAAATAAAAAACACACACACATATATACAGATGAAATAATTATATTTCGATCTCTAGGAAATCTTCGCCAAGCAAGAAGATTGAACGAACACATGTACGAAGACAAAAGTTAAGCGATAATATGCCACGTAGCGGACGACGAATCAATTTTGAATTTCAGTTTAATTTTTAAGGCCTTTAGACGACGAATCAAGTTGGAACAATGGACTAACGCATTATGTGTAAGTTTCAGAATGGGATCGTGTAAGGTTAAGTACTGAAAATGTTGTGCAAAGGGTTATTGCATGTTTACGCCAGTTTCATTTTTGTGCTCAAACTGTGAATGACTGCTTCTTCCAACAGGCGGCATGTTGGTCGTTGGGGTACAATGCGTATTATGGCAAAGCCGGAAAGACAGAAATTGGCTGTATGACTGGGTGTTTAAGAAGACTGGTTTGTTGATGCCGATAAGTGATGATAGTTGTTAATTTGAATGTTCAAAAGTCCGCTGTTTCCCCCACATAAAAGGCATTACAGAATTTGAAGTTTAGAATGTAAATTACATTACAGGTACGGCATATAACCTTGGGATTTCAGGTGTAGTGGCTACTAGCAGTATTGACACTGATCGTGGGAGAAGAGATGACGATGGAGTAGGTCACACATCTGTGTTCCTTGCGTATGTGGGCACCAATGAAGGGTGACAAGGGGGGTGGGGCTGATAAACCAGTTTAGATTTGGTGTGATCTAGTGTATGGCTTGGATTGGGAAACGTGGAAGTGGGAATATAGGATTTGTTTGATCTTGGTTAGTTTAGGATGGAACTAGGTGATTAGAGCCGGTAAATTTGCATTTGTGTTGGGAGTGTGAGCGGGTTGAATATGCAAGGATGCACGTCGGATCTGCTTGGTTACAAAGTTAAATGGGTAGCCTCGTTGATTAAAGCCTCCTGGCGTTGGTTGTAAATTTCGGTGATAGAGGTAGTGGAATTCAGGGTTGTCCTCTGAGGGCAAGGGAAAAGGAAGCGTTTTCTTGGTGTGGTAAGGATGGGAATCTGAGTAGTGTAAATACTGCATATGGTTGGTAAATACTGCATAATATTTAAAAATATTAAATTAATGACCTGAAAAAAGTAGAAATATAGACCTTGAAAACCTGAAAAAACCTGGAATTTGAAAATTGACATTCAGTAGACACTCTGTTACAAATGCAAGTTTTGATACTTTTGATTAATGATGTGTCTTCACGGGAGTGTCAGTCAACAGTAAGACTTGAAATGAGCATTTCATTCGCACGTTATCCTGTCTCCACTGGCGTTTTGCCCAAACAAACCGTTCCGTTAATATCTTCGTTTTGATTTGGCGGCTGAGATGATTCACTAAAACTAGTATTCGGATTCGATCTGAAGTAATTTATTTCTGTCCAGTGTGTTAGAGTTTTGAATTTAGTTCGTAAGGCCTTTAGGCAACGTCAAAACCCCAAGAAAACCTACCGCATACGGTGTTTGTCCACCACTAAGCCCACATAGGACGAACAGGGATCGAACCGACGACCCCAGGCAGTTGATGTGAGCGCTCTACCATTGAGCCACCGCGGCCTCGGTTAGGTTTTTGGTATTTGTGGTACAGGTAAGATGTTGGTTGAAAGCCTCATAACCACGTCAAGGTCTCTTACCTTCTGTGAGGGCCTCTAGTATTTTTAAAGTTGGTAGAGGGACGCAAGATTGCTTGTACCTTACAATCTTACGCCGGAGAACCAACTCACACAGCGCTTGGTCGACTGTGTGTACGCGGCTGGTGTTCTCGAATGTGTGTTTTCCCGTTCCTGTGGAAGTTAACAGATGCTTCACTAAACCTGACTTGGCAAACACCTTGCTATTTCTGAGACCATTATAGCGAGACCCTTGCCGGATACTCTTTAGCAAATCATTTGTTAACTTCCGGAATACCGAGATGTCCCGTCGCGATTACCGACAAATGACTCGCCAAAACTGACCTGGCAAGTACCTTACTATTTCTGAAGCCATGATAGTGAGATCCTTGCCGGGTACTCTTCAGCAAGTCATTTGTTTGTTTACTTGTGTCGGACGCACGATTGTGAGTGTAGATATTTTTCGAATATTGAAGAAAGAATGTAGTCATGGATTCAGTGAAAATAAGAGTATTGTTAATAAAATATAGCTTTTGTTGTACTTCGTTGCATGGTTAGTACATTCACACTTGATGATTGTTATCTCTGCTAATTGTACAGTACAACAATGCAATTTCCTTGAACTGAAAATTCTTACTTTTTATAAATGTTAAATGGCGAAAATCAGAGACATCGTTTATATTAGCTAAGTCGTGAACTTTATGTATTTATTTATTTGATACCTATTACAGGATATTAGTCCCTATTACAATAGGCTTACATAAGTTCCATTACATGATATAAGACACTGCAGCACAGATAATATTTAAAACACAAAGAAAAAAAAACTGAAAACGAAAGAAGTTATTTCCGTAATATACTTGAATATGTGATATTTGTCCTATAGACACAAATAAAAACACATGATACACATATATACTACAAGAAAAACAGTATATATATAATAAAGAAATAAAATTTTGGCGTCGCAAACATTACATATAGTTGTGCAAGTTTTAATATTATGTCATAATACATGCACATAGTTATTAATGATTCTTCTATTTGCTTATAACAGATTTGATTATACTTATATACAGTGAGTAAGAGGACGAAAAATCTAATTCAGTATTGATTTTTGACAAATTATTATAAATTCTACACATTCTAATTAAAGGTGAATTAAGAAATGATCCAGTTCTACCTTTTGTAATATAAAATGGAGTTCTCATTCGAAGGTTTGTTTGTTTAACATTGAAACTTATTTGTCTTACAAGTCCTTGATCATCTATGCTACCGTTTATCAACTTAAATGAGAAAGCCATTAAAGCAATAGTACACCTTACGGATAACAAAGAATAATCAAATATATTTAGTAACTCATTGTATGATATATTTGCTTTCGTGAAACTATTATTAATTGTTTTGTAATACAAATATCTTAAAAACTTTTTTTTTGAATATGCTCAATTTTTTTATCGTACTGTTTGTAATAAGATGACCATACAATCGACGCATATTCCAGTTTACTACGAACAATACTATTAAACAGTGACACAAGCCTTTGTCCTACTAAATTCCCTTGTATTTCTTTTTAAGAAACCCAATGACTTATATGCTTCATTGGTAATATTTTCTCTATGTTGTTTAAACCATAATTTACTATTCACAGTACGCTTAAATCGTTTACGTAACTAACATTCCGTATTACAATATTATACTCGTAGTGATAATTATGGCTCTTTCTAGAAAACGTAATAGATACACATTTATTAATATTAAAAGCCAATCTATTTTCAATGCTCCATTTATGACAACTATCCACATCTGCCTGCACCAATAATCTATCTTTATCATCTTTGGTCTCTTTATAAATTTTCATATCATCTGCATATAACAGGCAACAGAAGACAGTGTTCAGAAGAATATATTATGGTCTAAATTAGACGTGGCCAATTTCTTTCTATAAGAAAGCCAATATATGATGAGTGGTCGTGTCACGGGCCGTCGTCAGAAATAATGAATGTAACTAGGATATCAATCAGTCTTTGGTCGATTTTATAATACACATAATTTAATATAGCTTTTATCTTTCCGCGGGCCACAAAATAACATATCTCCTGCAGACCAGCTGTTGCTTGCTCTAAAGCATTCAAAGGTTCGGATATACCTAATATCCAGTCTGGTTATCTCTGTTTGAACAAATTTCTGGCGGTCATTGGAACTGAACTCTGTGATATCATTACTTAGTCTGTCCATACAAGCAAGTTGTCGGAGGTTGGAAACCATTTTATTTCTCTAACCTATCCAGAGTTTACAGGTTCAAGGTAATTAATTATTATCACTTCCTAAATGGAAGTTTTAATTAATTATAACGGCACCATATACTGTTTCATCCAAACTGCGGTAAAAAGAAAAATAACCTTTCTTTTTGTTTATTTAGGCACAGTAAGGGATGTTACGAAGTTTTCAAGTTTTAATAACATGCTTAACCACAGTGACTGTAGCTAGTTGTAACTGAGCCAGTATCTTTTGTTTATCGAACATGTTATTTCATTATTTGACTATTTTTCAACTCTTCCTCGTTTAATCTTTGTAACCTACAAAAGTTGAGCCAGTTAATTGCTTGATTAAACTAAAATTGCAAATTATGGCTTCAAAGTAGTTTTTAAGCAATAAGAAGAGAATACGGACGACTCACTTTACATTGTTTTCGAAATTAAATAAAATCAGTCGGCTGTTGAGGTTCTATGTTACATTCGTTTCTACTCCTGTAATTTGAAGTTCCGAAAATATTGTACTAATTAAGATTTTTTTTTTTTTTTTTTTTTAAAGCAAAAAATAAAGTACAAGTGTAACATCTGCTACAAATCCAGTCGATATTTTGTAATATATTTTCACGTTTATTTGAAGTTCCTAGCTTTCGTTCCGTTATGAGCACTATTCATTTACATTTTTTGGTTGTACTTAAGCTTGCGTCGGGTGTACTTTCTATGAACGGAATCCTAAACAGGGTGTTTACTGACCTGGAATTCTATTTTGGACCTGGAAAACCTGGATTTTTTTTAAGTTATTATTTTTTAACTTAAATTTTCACTTTATTAATGTCCACGTTGTAAACATTTAGAAGAAAGAACCTTTACTGAATTGGTAAATTTAAGGTCACAGAATGAGGCACTTAAAGTAATTAATTTTTATAAGAAGCTCCTAAGGAACTTTCAGACATCTTGTGACAACGGATGTCGGGACCCGGAGTACCCGGGTACCGAGCTGATATCAACCATTTTCTTTGTGATTGAAGTTCTGTTTTTCTGCTTATTTCATTTTTTTCTTATAAACTACTATAATCGTGCATGTCTTTTTTTTTTTAATTGGGCTAATATGGTTATGTGCCTTGGTTCTCATGTTAAACTAAGTTTTGAAATTGTCTTAACTTCAATATATATTTTGTATAGTATTTGAATTCAAATAGTCATTTTAAACTCTCAGAGGACACAATTACAACTCTTATGACTCACCTTAAAGTAAGGTTGTTTTTATGTCATCCTCTTCAGTAGTTGCTTCTAGGCCTTTCGGAACAGATTTCGTTCAGTCTTCAAGACGTCACTAAGATGTAATTTAAGTGTGTGTAGCTTTTTGTGAGATGAGATTGTATATGAACTAGTGTAAATTCTACGACCAGTAATTTACTGAGCTACAAGTTTTTTTTAGGTTTCCACTTATTTATCCTTGATTACCCCATTTCGATGTGTTAAAATATACTCGAACAGGAATTTGTTGTAAATATGGCCTAAATACATTTTACCTACACATGGCAGATATTCGACTCCAGTTCTTCCCATATTGCCACAGCCACTCAAACCTTCTTTTTTTTTGGTACAAGTCTTCGGTTACTAGCAACAGTGACAGCGAAGTAATTTTAAAATAGTGGATTTGACATTTGGATCCAAGTATTTCTGTTCACAATACACAATGTAATCTCACAAAAACTAGTCACACTAAAATTACATCTCTACAACTCCCTAAAGACGGAACGAGAGTCGCTCCGAAAGGCCTAGTCATTTAATCTTGAAGCAACTAGAGGACGATATTTAAAACCTTGCTTTAAGATGAGTCATGTCAGTTGGAGGTTAAATTCTGTTGACTGTATTTATCTTGTTTAGGCAACTTTGTCTTAGTTGGGTAATTGATAAAATAAAAATCTTTAGTTTGTTTGCAAGAAGATGTTATAAATTAATAATACATTGTATAAATCCATTTATATAAATAAAGTAACTGGCCATTCCCCATTCAAAAGAAATATGCAGTAAAAATGTTTCGAATTTGAATTTTACATGCTTTTAAAGTAGACATGGTTAGTTCTACTAAAATTTTGGATCTGATGGATCTGAACTTATATTTCCTTTGAAACTTTATTTTAAAATATGAATTATACATTTAGGTTGTATATACTATTTGTTTTTTTGTTGCTGCACAATTTTCTCGACTGTCTTCTGATAGGGCATATTCCACTTTATTTTCTTGTTTGAAATCTATCGAAAATGTGCTTTTTTTTTTCCTTCCATGCTCTATAATTTAAGAAAATAGTATGTGCTTGGTATATGCTTCTTTAATTGGCAAAATAACTTTTTTTTGTTTGTTTGGAAGAAGAGTGTTTTAAATAAATTAATGACCTGGAAATAGAGGCAAAATAAACCTGGAAAGCCTGTAATTTCAAAATAATATTTAGTATACACCCCTAATTTATATTTATATGTTACTTTTGATTACATATGTATCATTTGCACTGTCCCACGTAGCACCGGATATCTGTCCCAGAATATTTGGGATCAAATAAGGACATACTAGGATATACTTCTAGAATATTAAAAGAAGATTCTAGGTTGGAGTTTCAGGAATATTCTGAGAATATATACAAAAAATAATTGTTCTCGACATATTCGTAAATATGCTTGGGATATCCCCAGGAATATCCTTAGAATACGCTCTCATTCTGGACATCCATATATCCGTAGAATATTATACGCATATACCAAGAATATCGTAGAATATCCTTGGGATATTCCAATATCCCCACGGGGATATTCTTAGCATATTAGAAGAATGTACCTGCGCTGTGTGGGGTAGACCAATGTTGAAGAAAGTACCAAGTATCGAAGGTCAGAAATAAATATCAGTATCGAGAAATTCTGGTATTGACCCATCTCTAATTTATGTAATACTTTTAATTACATATGTATCATTTGCATTGTAGAAGAATATTGAAGAAAGTACCAAGTACTGAAGGGTAGAAATAAGTACCGGTATCGAGTATTGAGGAATTCTGAGATCGACCCATATCTGTATTGCTTTTAATTACATATGAAGCGTACATGGACACAAGGGAAAATGTGCATGAAAGGCGATTTTTTTTAGAACTCATTTTAAAGCCCAACTTTCCCATTTACTCTCATGTATTTCATATTTTAAAAACCGCTATAACTTGGTAATTTTTTGAGCTATTGGAGTCAACCTTTCTGAGCGCTTAGCTGTCATTGCGTAGTACTTGTTACGGGTGCAAACTCATTTTTCTTAAATGCTCTTCTTTCCCTGTACGCCTCATATGTATCATGTGCATTGTAGAACAGTATTGAAGAAAATATCGAGTACCGAAGGTCAGAAATAAGTACCAGTATCGAGAAATTCGGTACCCATCTCTCTATTCGGACCCATCTCGACAAACTTTCAAAGGATTTGACCGAAGTTACGTATTGAAAATGCTATGCAAACAGGTTGGGAAGGGGGGGGGGGGATAGGAAAGTTGGGGTTAAGTATTATTGAAGGTGTAAGCCAGGTTCCGTTTTTGCGCTCGAACCGTGGATGCAGGTTCCTTCCCATGGACGTGTTGGTCTCAGTGGGTATGATGTGTTAGCAATACGGAAAGACAGATCAAAATTGGTGTCGTGTGTCTGAATGTGTAGGGAGACTGGAGCATCAACGTGTATCTTTCACATTTAACCCACCAACTCCCGATACCAATCCGAATCTACCGACTCTAATCACCAAGTTCCATCCTAACTAACCAATATCAAACAAAAAAAACAAAATCCGACCCAGACAAATTCAGTATTTCCCATCAAACTTAGATTAGTTTTTAGTATTGTATTTTGTTTTTATAAATTTAGAATATAAAGCGCGTGTATTCAACAATAACTTATTCGACATTTCCTCTTCATAATTTTTCAAGGTGAGATGTCTTTCCTCCACATTTTCATTTCCGATATGACAAATGTTTCGGGCTACTTTGTTTTGACGTTGTCAGTTTGTAGTAAAACATACGCAGCGGTATTCAGAAACGTTTCTTGGAGTGACTAGCGCTGTATTTTTAACGAGTGATCAACAACTGAATAGCGTTGTTAGTCACTCGTTAGTACAGTGCTAGCCACTTGGAGAAACGTTTCTAAATACGACTGAAAATATATTGTAAATGAATACTAGAGAAAATCCTGTTAGTTAAGCAATCCCATCGTTTAACGCCTGTTGTCCAGTCCCGCCTGAAATGTCCGCTCCCTACTTCTAACAGGTAATCATCGCCACTAAGTTAGTAATTTAAGGGATTAATGCGGAAGCTTTGTTGAAAGGTGAGAAATACTTCGGCCACAATCATGAGAGTTTCTCATCTCCAATTGTAAGTTTTCATGCAAGGATTATGCAACTACAACACAGTGTAATTGTTGCCCGTCATTTTGTTAAACAAAGCAACAAAAAACTTAAACAAACTATACAAATTTAAATTAAAAAACAAAAGCATTCAAATTACAACCTGAAAGGTAATCACACACAAAAGTAAAATAAATAAATAAAAGGCCAAAGCCAAGATTCAAAGTTGGATTGCTTTTGTTATTCGGACGAGTGGAAATGCTTGCTAAAGAGAGTGCCATCTAGTAGCAACCGATAGACTCTTGGAAAGATGGGAGCGGATAAACAATTGCTGCTTGTGCTTCTCCCCTTCGTCCTTGTCAAAAGGCAGGCACTATTTCAACTAAAAGTTACTTTCTTACCGTAGTCACTAAAAGTCCCCTAATTTTATAAAACGCTTACTAAAGTCACTTTATTTTTCAAATGAATGAAAATCACATTTAGATTTAAAGTAAGTCAAATATGTAGTTAATTTTATATTATAAGTTCAGTAATCTAATGCCCTTTTAACTATGAATTCTATTATTTGTTATGTCAGGGTGTGGCTTTTGGTTGTTGATACAGAGCATGGCATTCGAACCCGTTCATTAGCCATTTGAATAGCACTACCACGAAAAATTCTTCCTATTCACAAGCTAAATTGAATGTACCTAGTCTTGCCATAAATACTGTCGCACACTTTTGAATGAATATTCAAGATGCCTTGAGATATTTTAATTTCCTTGTAGTACAACAGCCACACAGATTTCACATAAATAGTTCCAATCAGTCTGAAAATGACCACCAACAGCACACACTCAGGCTCAAAATCTCTCTGGCCACTTACCAATTGCAGCATGGATGGTCTCAAGTAGAAAATCCGCCACTGTTGCCAGCAAGGAGCGCTTCAAACTGTCAATTGTTGGATGTCTCTTCTTCCCTTCTAACACGGACCACAGCTCGAAGTCAAGGAAGTTTAAATCGGGGCTACCGGAGAGCCAGCAGTGTAAATGAAATCTGGTACATTGAGCTTCAACCACAGTTGTGTCGTTTTCGCCTTGTGAGCGGGAGCGGAATCCTGCTGAAAGGTCCAGGTTTCATTTCTGAACATGGTTTGGCTCAACTCCTTCACGATAGGGTTTATCAAGGTTTCTTTTACACTTTGGCACTAGCTTTGACCCCTTTTTACAGAAATAATGCGTAGTTGCCAACATAACTCACTCCCCCACCACACCGTGGCTGAAGAGAGATGATGGCCCCTTTTAATTTTAGTAACCTTATCACTTGCTTCGTGAGAACTTGACGCATCTACGCTGTTATTTTGGTAGTTATACTGCTCTGCAATCATGAACACTTCGTCATCCGTGAAGAGCATTCTTTGATGTCTGTTGTTGGTATACCGCTGCAGAAGCTGGCGTGATTTCAGCTCTCGCTGCTGCTTCAGCTGCGTTATCAGGAAATATCCAGTACTCCGACGGTAATATCGAAGTGCAAAGTCCTCACTAATTATCCTGGACATCGATCTTGTTGACATATTGAACTCCCGCGCCCTTACAGACTGCTTCGGGCAAGGATTTCGGCGCATACGGGCCGACACTAGTTTCACTACCTTGTTTTTTATATTCTGGGCAAAATACTTAATGGTCACTTTTCGATCTTTGATAATACGTTCGTAAATTTTTCCAATATTTTGGTGAGTAATTGTTTCAATGGGCTTTCGAGTCGTGGGTCATCTTTAATGCTGTTTTCTTTTTGAATTCAGTTGCCCATTTTCTAGTGCTTAATTTAAGGCTTAGTTAAGTTGATGCAATATAACTATGAAATCGGGACATGGATCACAAATAATTTCTGATCAGTTCAGGAGGTCTCGTGTTTTTTTGCCTCTATAAGTGGTTTTGGTAACCTTATGCTGCAAATCAAAGTCTTCGGAGTTGTTTGTCCACGTAGTGCTTTACAAAAATTGTCTCCCGCTGAGCAGTACTCATCCTACTCCTTAGCAACCATCCGACGGTTACGAACACCGGAACTAGACCACAGTAGAACGCTTGCAGTGAGTTCATCGGCTTTCCTGCATCAGTGTACAGGTACCCATATATCAAAGAAACAGTAACCCTGAGGTAATCTAAATGAATCAGCTACTACAAGCAGAGAACCGTTTCCTGGGTTCGAAGGAATGACTCGTCACAAATAATAATTAATAATAATAAAACTGGCAAGTGCAGATTCACTTAATGTAACAATACTTGTTATCGAACTGTAGCTGCGAATGTATTCCTCAGATATTAGCACGGTTCGTTAAGTCAAATGTCAGGAACTACATATTGTGCTTGTAATACTTACAGTGCAAAATTAAGTGTAATTTTATTTTGATTATTATTGTAATTGCAGTTCATCTACACCAAATAGCCCCCCCCCCCCCTCAACTCCCGGCAAAATGACAATATTTAATTAATCTGAACAAATTCTCCATGGAAATGCAGCTTACTGGGCTTAATAATTCAGTGTGCAGTTCAGAGGCTGTTATTGCAGAATTTCAGTACAATTCCTATTAAAGACAGGAAATTTTGGACAAAATTCATCCACATTAAAATATAGAACTACTTTAGTTCTATTATTGCTTACATTTTACGATCTTCAGGTTTGGTCTTATTAAAGATAAAGCCCTCAAACCTTGTGGTTGTATTTGCTTTCCTTTCATTTATTTGTACATGCTTACACAATTCCGTGGAATATTTGGAATTTTCACTTTTGACCAACCCCTGTGGTGGCTAAAGTTGGAGATCTCGAATCAACAATTGGGGAGGCGACATAGTTTTGAGCCCTGCTCATGTCATTTACACTTAGAGCAGTTTTCCGCAGTCCCATACGAAAAATATCAGGATTACATCTAGAATCGGACTCCAGGTCCATGCTTCCCAATCCGTTTCTGTGCATGGTGTGTTCGATAATGGACGTCATCCCTCATGATGTATGATGGACACTAAATGCCTGTATGTACAACCTAAATGTGTTTAAATTTATCCTTGGAAAGCACGAAGCATACTTCATTGCGTAGCTTAATGTGAACCTAGCTGCCGTAGCTTAGTTGGTAGAAAGTTCATTTAGTAATGGGAAGGTCCTGGGAGCGATCCCAGCGGTTACCCGTTCTGGACTTAGGTATTTCCAGGATTTTTTTCGTAGTCACACCTGGCTAATACGGGGATGTTGGCTTTAAACTAGGCCCTGGCCTACATTCTTCACCTAGCCTATCCTGACCTGAGCCAGATCTACCTAAAAGCCATAAATCAAATGCACACCTTTACTTGACTATGTAATACTTGTTCATATTTTTAAACAGCTAGAATATAGTAAATTATATATGCTTGATCTTTTTTCTTTTCTTCTTTTTAATAGATTAACAGGAGTTGGAACCGTGGAGTTATTAGATATGAGAGCTCGACTTCTTCTTAACCTTGGATTAGTTTTAGAATGCCAAAGGGACATAGATCGTGCAGAGACTCTTCTGCGACAGGTACGCCTTTAGAAAGTGTGCATTATCGTCATTAATAATATACTGGAAATGAAAATCGATAAGTAACGTGACTTGTCATTTGTAACATTAGTAGTTCTGTTATAGAGTTTTCCTTCAGTTGCGGAAAAGTTTAAACTACCCTCATTGAATACTTAGATGCGTTATGGACATTATAGAAACTTTGGCATGGATCGTTGTTTCTTTCAAATGGGTCCCAGAAATGAGAGATAGCATATTATCTTGATTTTATTTAATTAATGCTGTATCATTCAATGTTTTATGGAAACTCAAAGCAAGAATATTAAAATCGCAGTTGTGAAGAAACATGCACGATATCTCCGTAACTACTGATATATATATTTCCCCTAAACGAGTGTCGTTGAAACAAGCAGTTCAATACTCGTTCAAACATACTATGCTTGTCCTGGGAATTATGCATATTAAACCGGTGACTTACTATTATTACTTAAAATTCGTTAGAGCGCATGCTGGTGTAGAAATGAATATAGAATTCTCATTGAATTAATGCATGGGCTCGGGTAAGTCAGATACCAAAGAGAGAGAAAAAGGGGAGTGTTTACTCTTCACTTCTGACTTCGAAGTAATTAAATTTGTATCGTATTCAGGAATTTTCACATCGAGCGAGCACACTTGTTCAGATCAATTGGCAACTAACAATCCATGAACATTCTCTCTGTTTCGTGGAGATGCAAACGACTCTTATTAGCAGATTGTCACATTGTTTGTAGATAAAATATGTCAAGAACTACAGTTAATTGATTTTTAGATTTGTCAATAAACACCTCTGATTGTGTCCGCAGTAAGTTGAATCACACCATGCGAAGGGATGGTAAAATTACAGTTTCTGGCGTGAAGAGCGAATGTAGATCACAATGTGTTCAGAGTAGTTTGCTGTGGGTGCTCAGTGGCAGAGCGCTGACCTCTGTTGCGTGGGATCTTTGCTTCGATCCCAGTTCATGCCATATGCGATTTGTGGTGGACAAACACTGTGCGTGGGTTTTCTCGGGGTTTTTCATTCCACCAATTCTTCCATCATCATTCATTGTACCTTGCCAGATTTGCCTAAAGATCGTAAATGAAATTGAAAAGTAGTTTGCTGTACATAGTACACTCAGTTTCTGCATATCAGCGCTGTCCTTTATTAATTCTTGTTACTAGCAAGTTTGAGCTGAGATTCGCGTATAAAATGTCAATTTTTAAAGTATATAGCTTTAATCTAGTCATTTTCAAATCTTCCGAATAAAGATTAAGATGAAACAAATATTTCTAAGATAGATGGAATTGAAACATCAGCTAAATAGCCTCTTCGTTCTACAATTGTATATTATAGTCAAGATAGCTCATTCTCATATGTCGGCACGTGGCACATTATACTTAAGTTAACCTTTCTTTGAGCTTCGTTAAAATAGTTTTAAAAAGAAGACAAGTCACTAATCCAGCATAATTTTCCCATACAAACCGAAACAAACTGTTCAGAAATATAACTTCATCTAAACTTCTGTTTTTTGGCATGTGAATCGCTTTAAAAAGCAGAAGCACGGTGCATTATGGTTGCCACTTATTTTTTATCGTTATCGAATGTGTTAAAAGTTAAGGGGATGACCTATTTAACTTTCATACATGTTCTATTAAAATCACTTCCACACTCGAAAGCTATGAAGGAGGTACCAACAATACAGAAACACTAGTTGCATAACATCCAAAGAAAGCGTGTTTTCCCCAGTTTGCAGTTATCGGAAACAAGACTAGAACGACTTTTTTTTTTTTAAAGAGCATGTTTATTTTTCTGTATGGGGGTGGGGGAAATGCGAAAGGAGTTTATATATTACTAACAGTTTCGGTATTACAGTTGATAGCCAGAAATAAAAATTAATCTAATGTTGTAGGTATACATTAAGTTAATTATTCTATTTTTAAATGTAAATATAAATACGGTTCATGTAGGGTTTAGGATCTGGTAAATGAGATTTACTAGTAGTAAGGATTAAATGATAAGATGTTCTAGATATGCACTGTAATACTGAATATCTTACTCAGTTGCTACAATGTTTCACAAATTTTCGATGACACTAGACAATAGCCTCTACAACTACCTTAAAAACATTTTCGGAAGTACATGTAATTGTATCAAACCTAAAACATGTTCTCTTTCTCTCTTTTCCAGGCTGTGGAAATCACTAAGAAACACGATATTTTTGAAACCCTGTATCGTTGTTATCTGTCCCTGGGCGCATTGTACTATAGACAAAAGGATAGTAGCAAAGCTTTCAAATGTGTGGGCTTCGCTCTTGATGTTGCTAGTCGTTTCCCAGAAAAAAATCAACTTATGTGCGAGGCTTTATTATTTAAAGCAGAGGTAAGACTGATTTCTTTTAATATAGATGCGTACTGGTGTGATAGTCTTCAGGTGATAGTGTGATGGCCTGCGTACTGGTATGATGGTCTTCAAGTGATAGTGTGATGGCTTGTGTTCTGGTCTTCAAGCTGAAGGTCAATTTCCGAACTTTCTCCAACTCCTCAAGACCATATTTAGATAAACGAATGGCAACATGAAATATTTCTGTATGAAATAGAGAAGGAAGATGAAAAATGAACGAGAGGGAAAGAAGAAAATAAAAATAAGATTTATGTTACAAAAACCGCGTTGACACCATGTCAGATAAAAGCAGTGCATGCAGTTGCCAGGTACTTAACAGGAAATCTTTGGTGGTGTTCGGAAGAAATCTCAAACAACTACATCACTGTGAAAGAGTGGATTGATTTCGGACATGTTTATTTTCTTAGAATATGTGGTGTTGTGAGTACAATAATTACTAGTTTTACTTCAATTGGTATTACATGGGCTGAACAGTTGTGGCCTCAGTCTGTTGTAAGTTTGAAGGCTGATGTCACTCGGCGAGCCTTTCAGTACAGAGACTGGGAAGGTAGCGTCCAGGTACAACCTTGGAAGTCGCTTGGTGAAACTGAAATAAAGTTTAAATGATCTACGTATCTCAGCCTGCCAATACGAAGTTCCGGAACCGTATCAGATCACGGGGGCTGTATTTGTTACAGAACAGAATCTCTGCCAATTAGCAGCCAGAAATTAGAACATTTGATCAAGGAAGTCACATTCTTTTAAAGTCAGTATCGTTTTTCTCTCTTTCCATTCTTAAATGGAATAGGGCCTATTTTACCTTTCCTAATTTCCATAATTGAACTTTTATTCAAAATTCTTGCATTTATTAGAGATAATTTTCTGCTTTATGAGAAGTCATTGCAGAACACAGAATGACATTGATTTCCGAATTGATAAGTCATAACGTTCATTCATCATCTTTCTTTTCTCAATTTTTATATTTATTATAATTATCAATAGTTTATTTTCGTTACTATTTTACACCGTTCTTGTAACAATGTAATATAACAATAAAAGTAATAATAATAACAACAAAATAATTATACAATAAGAAATAAGATCAGTTTTTTCATTCATTCCAGATTCATATAACAAGCCTTTAGAAATTTACTTTTACTGAGGCAGAAATCTGGTGGAAAAGGAAGAGTATAATAAAAATGTGATAATCTGTATACAAGAAATCGCTGGACCAAACACAATTTCGGTTTTGAGAGGTAGAAATTATGTTGGGAACGGGCATTTTGTCTGGGTACTCTTAGGTTAAAAAATGGAAGAAGGTCGTTGGTCCTGAGTGTGTCTTGCATTATTTTATAAAGAAATTTTAAGTCATTGAGTTTTCTTCGTGTGTCTATGTCTTTTAAGTCAAGAGAATTCAAAATGTCTACATTAGATTTGTGTTGGAGCTTGGGTACCCTGTGTTGTACAATGTGGATAAAGAAATGTTGGACTTTGTGCAATTTAGATAAGTTGATTTCACAAGCCATAATCCAGATAGATGAACAGTATTCAATTGTAGGAAGTACACAAGTGAGAAAATACGACCGAAGAGCTCTGAAATCTTTAATATCGGTAAACTTGTAGAGAATTCCAAGAAGTTTGAGTGCTTTAGAAGTTAAACATTTATTAAATTTACAATGTTTTCATTGTGTATATTTATTTGTTCGTGTTAATATTTAATTGTATTACGAAGTGTCTATGCTCAGTAATATGTGTCCTAAGTGTGCTGTCGCAGGATGTAAAAATAACACCAAAAATACGGTAAATGTGCATTACTTTTCATAATTTTTCGAAAAATTCTGTGTTATGCATTGTGCTGTGCAAACAAGGACGTGAAAACGGTGGAATTTGGTGTAAAAGTTTTCCTAAGAATATTATAAACTGGATTTGCAGCATGAAGTCTTAGATCTACCTAAAAGAAACCATTTTAAAGATGGTGCAGTTTCTTGGGAGAGTCGTCTCCTGTAAAGAACAAATATGTGAATAACTTAAGGGAAGATGAATCTCAATGTGAAATTTAGTGTTTCGACAAGTTAAATATTGTGGAAAGTAAAAACAGAATTGCGTACTGACAAAATAAGTTTTGGAGAAGAAGTTGTAACATGAGAAATGGCTCCCGTAAACTTTAGGTTTCGACTCTTTGCGAAAGTTTCAATCCAACCAAGGAACGTAAAGTGTGATTAGGGAAGTCAGTGTACGTTAAAAATCATTAAAAATTTAATTGAAGAGCAAAGTCCTTGTTTTAAGTAATACGAGGGCCACTACATCTTTTGAACAAAACTTTTTTACGTATGTTCAAAGTGATTTCCTGCAGCACCAATGCACTTCTGTAATCTCTCCTGCCACAAGTCGAAAGACCGGCGCCACTCTAGTCTTGGAATGCTGTTGAAAAATTTCATGGTTGATGCCTCAATTTCGTCTTCTGAGTGAAAACGGCGTTCCCGAAAATGCTTTTTAAGGTTAAAGAAGAGCCAGAAGTCACACATAGCCAAATCAGGGGAATAGTGGGGGATGCTGAAGTATTTTGAGATGATTAGCCTGGAGATAATCCATTGTTTGCTTTGCAGTGTCAGAGGAGGTGTTATCGTGGTGGAAGAGTAAACCTCGGATTTTGAAGGATACAACAGTTTTAACACACTGTTGTGTACCAGTTTGTTGTAACAGTCTTTTGTTCTTGTAATCTATTAGCTGCGACTAAACCAGTGCTACGGAAGAACACCGTACATAACTTTCTTCATTGCTCGTCGTTTTTTCACAGTTGTTGGTGTCGGGCCATCTTCATGCATCCACACACGGCTTTCCTGGCGAGTGGGGCAGTCATAAAATGGTATGTGGGTTTCAACACCTGTAACAATTTTCACCTCGGTTTAACATATCTAATGTTTCACGAGCAATTCTCATCGTCTCTGCTTTTTGGAAGTCCGACAACTGATGGGGTACCCACCGAGAAACTACCCTTTTCAGCTGCAGATGTTCGTGTAAAATTGTGCGAACTGACAAGGATCCAATACCTAGAGCTTCCTCTATCATTGCATAGGTACATCTTGGATCCTTGGAGACCATGTCTTGCACAACAGCCACTAAATCTGGTGTTGCTGAACACCGAGGTCTTTCTTCACAGGCTTTATCATCCAGCGACGTCCGACCCTTTAAAAGCCCTTGTACCGTCTAAATACTGTCGTATATGCTGGAGCGGTATCCCCAAACTCTGACCTTAACCTCTGGTGACAGTCCTTCTCTCTCAGGCCAACGCGAAAATCATAATAAATCATGGCTCGAAATGCTTCGCGTGACTGCTCCATTAAAACAACCAGAATGTCCACACTTTCGATCACAAATGTGTCACACACACAAAAATCAGAAAGCGAGCGATGAAGTTCCTCGTATCTTTAATCTTCTAGATGTCTCACCTGTAACGAGAAAAAAGGCATCGCTTTATCTCTAATAGTTTCTGCGTATTGCAAAATATATGGAGTGGCCCTCGTATGTCAAAAATACTGGAGCGGAAGAGAATAAGATTATTGAATTGTCGATGTGGAATTCTACAAAGAAAATTTAGCTGATTTTGCGCAAATCTTCCTTTCGTCACTCGTTTCTTTCGCTAGGTTTTTTGTATCCATTGGATCTACAGCTGAAAGTGTGAGGATGCGAAAAGATTGTGTCAAAGCTTTCCATGAAATAGAAGTTCTTCGAAAAACGTCCTATGATAAACTGATACTTTATATGGACCATGCGGTCAAGCTTTAATGGTCTAGTATCAAAATGGAGACAGTCTATATATTTCGATTTCGATCTTCGACTTCCGAAATCCTTGACACGATCCTTAAAACTATTTTTAAAGATAGGTTTTGCTAACTTTTCGGCAGTGTCCAATAGGTTTTGCTAGTCTCGGCATTATCAGATGTTGCAGGTACTAGCCGAAGTCTGCAATTGAAAGGATTTGGCGTCAACATTGAACATACAAAAACATCCCAATCCTTGTGAGCCGACCGGGTAACCGTGCGGTCTAAGGCGTTAGGCCAACGACTCGAAAGCCCCGGGCTCAAATCGCGGCAGGAACATGGATGTTTGTAGATTTTAACTAGGTGTAAAACGGTCGAATCATGACGGGCCGAAGTAAAAAAAGAAGTTACTAGACTGGTCCATATAAAATAAAGTTTATCAAAGTTTTACCCAATCCTTGCTCAACAAATGGAAACACTTTTTCACTGATATCACTAGCATAATTAAGCTGTTGCGAAATTACTTTCTGGATGAAGGACATGTAATGCCGTCAGGAGAAAAAAAAATCCTTAACCTAGCTTGTTGAAAAGTCTAATCAAATTCGAATATGCTTCGGACCACGGTGGCTCAGTGGTTAAAGCGCTTACCTCTGGCGCTTGGGGTCGTAAGTTGAAAGCCTGCTCGTGCTATGTGGACTTTGTGGTGGACAAACGCGGTGTGCGTGGGTTTTCTCAGGGTTCTCCCGTTTCCTCCGACTTTCTTCATTTCACCAATCATCCATCTGGCCCGTGACAAAGCTGCCTAAAGGCCTTACAAATTAAATTTAAAAATTCGAATATGCTTCAGACTTTGTGACAGCCACATCAACGTACGTAAAACAGACGGTAATGTGTTAATTATGCAACTGAGCTCTTCTCGAAAAATGTTACAAAGAGAGTATGGTATGCATTTCCTTTGGAATAAACGTTGATGAATTTTAGTCTAGCCTAAAAAAACTTTCTAATGTATTTAATTTGCATATATTTCATGACTTGGGAAAGCCATTGGAAGTGGTTTTGGGCTATTGGTCCGTAAACAAAAGAGGCTCCATCTCAGGTACTGTTGTTAAACCTAGGTATTAGAAAAGGACAGTTACTGCATTCTAACATTTCATGAAGATTTTTCGGACCAATAAATCCATTCTTTCTTTGTCATCAAAAACAGTTATGCGGTGTATTTACAAGTAGGCTTAATCATCACATTGTAAATCTTATTTTCTTACGTACGTCTTTTAAGAGGGCAGTGTGACCATTTTGGTTCTCTAAAAATTAAATATCGCGTAAAAAACTTACTATGCTGAGCTTTGTTTCTTAAGTAGGTAGACACTATACTATTAATATAAACGAAGTCTAGAGGAGTCCTGTATTTATTTCAAAATACGCAATGGGTTCATCAGCATATTAACAAGTACATATATCCAGGGTTCCCACTCACCTGGAATAGTCAAGGAATCCAGCTTAGCACTAAAAAGTCCTGGAAAAGTCAGGGAATTTGATAGCGTATTGTTTGAAGTTCATTTAGCTACAGCAGGCATTTAATGTTAGATCGTTTTTGAAATTACTTGGAGGCTAATGTGCCAACCATGAAGCAATTTAAGAAAAGCATACAGTGAAATATTTTGATGTATCTTTATTTTCATGCAACTATGATCTTTATTTTCCCATGGAATTATGATATATATACAAAATGGGGTACCTGGAAATTTCTGAGTAGTGACCTGGAAAACCTGGAAAAGTCAGGGAATTTGATCTTGGCAAATGAGTGGGAACCCTGATATCCGAAAAGAATAGAATAGACACATTAATAAATTATGTCATTATTAATATGAAGAATTTCAGATAGTTGTGACCAGTCTTCAGAACTGAAACTGATGGAGATGATCGGCAAAACACACTTTAATATGTTGAATGAAAAACTACTTAACTTGGAAAGAAAGTAAAAGTTACCATGAGCTGTGCACGAAAAAAGACCAATATATTTTCGGCAACAGAGAATCATAGTTGAACTTACTAACCCGGACGGACTTTTACATACTTCTTCAGGGTTTGCCAAGGTGGGCCCAGCCCAATAAAACCCAGTGGGGTTTTTCGGGTTGGACCCATTTAAAAACCCAGTGGGTTATTTCATTTATTTTTGTTTTTAAATCATTACTTTGCATTTTTGATCGTTAGAATGCAATCACTACTGTCATAATGCTATGTAAATTCTACACTACTTTGTGATATTGAAACTCAAGGAAGTATTCGAGTTTAGTCAGGGCCTTTGTTTAGGTTCTACTTCATCGTTCGAGCATTTACCTGGTAAAATAGGAGAAACCCTGAAAAACCTGTCAGAATAGTTGCCCCTTTGGATTCGAATCCACGTGCTTAACTATTGCCGATCCCAAGTCCGCGACGTTACACCTGGACCTCAAGGATTGGGCCGTCTGTTGTGGTCTAGTGGTTGGCGTTTCGGATGGCAAAGTGACACTGAGAAGGTTGACCAGCAATTCACACCCAGCTCGGGCCGCGGTGGCTCAGTGGTAGAGCACTTACCTCATGTGCGTGAGGCTCCCAGCTTGTCGTCTTTGTGATGAACAAACACGTGTATATGGGTTTTGGGTTTGGTCGGGGTTCTCCCGTTTCCTCCTACTTTCTCCCATCGTCATTCAATCGGCAGCCTAAGTTGCCTTTATAAGGGTCTTGAAAGAAATTTTAAAAAAAGTCAGACCCGGCTCAGGCTGATCAGTGAAACCATCCCGAATGGGGTTCTCTCTCATTTTCCTTAGTCTTACATGTGAATAGCGGAATGCCGGGGCCTATAATTATCTTGGGCCCTGAACCACGCCGCTCCAAGCCTCCCGATTTCACAGTAGTGACCAAAGGTGTTCATTTTCGTCAAACCTCACTCACCCTCACGTTTCAATTTTTGGCCTCATCCTCACGTTACAACTTTGCCCTCACCCTCGTGTCTTCGCTCAGCCCTCACACACCCTCACATTACAACTTTGCTTTTACCCTCAAACAGTGAGGCTGAGAGGTTGAACAGCTTTGGATTTAACAATAGGCGTAAAATATTAATTTCTCTGGGAGGGCGTCAGTATAATTGTGCGATATGTGTTCCTGTATTTCAAACTTTTCCCTTTAATTTCTTCACTTAATGCATAGGTGTTCAGCCTCTCTAGGGTAGTCCTCATGAGAGCGGACCTCACCCTCACTAAGATCTTCAATCATCCCTCCCCCCACTCTCGCGTTCCAACTTTGCCCTCACTCACCCTCACGTTCAAAGTTTTCCTTCAACCGGGGAGGGCCATCCTCGTGAGGTTGAACTCCTATGGTAGTGACACACTGTTACCGACTGAGCTACTGAGGTCTGTACACAGCTTTACATTTACATGCATTAACATTTTATTTCTAAAACCTGAAAATACCCAATAAAACCCGATTGGGTCAGATGGGCTGGGCTTTTTCAAAAATACCCTATTTTTTTTTAAACACTGAACTACTGCACCATTAAAGACTTCCAGCGGCTATGAGCTAGTTTAGCCAAGACCATTCCAACAACACCTAAGGTACGTCTCTACACTTCGTGGTTTATGAGATATTTTTTGGGGCACGGGTTGGCAATACTGAAAGCGAGGTTCCTGGGGACGGGAACACGCACAGTATGTTCCTATTGTGTCAAATAACGTTTGTGCCAAGTTTGATGCTCCCATGTCTAAAATAATGGAAGCAATTTGAAAAAGAGGTAATTTTATTGAAAATAGATTGGCAACACTGGAAAGTGAATTGCTTGGAGACGTACGCACACTCAGGCCATACGCACATGGGGCAACATTTAACAGTTGGTGCGGGGTGAATAAAATATGTTGGCAACAGTCATCGGGACTGTAACCAATACTCGCTTATCCGTGGCGGGCTGCGCCCCCAACTTAGGGAGTTTTGATGGGACTGTGCCCCGTTTATTGTAACCTACTCATGATGGTATACCTTATACCAAATTTCGTTTCTCTAGTTTCAGTGGTTTGGAAAATACGTTTTTTGGGCGGCCATTTTGGATTAAGATGACTTATTTTTAAAGGTTTTCTTATATTATCGTGACCTACTCGTGATGGTGGTACATCTTAATACCAAATTTCGTATCTAGCTCAAACGGCGTGGAAAATGTTTTTGGGCGGCCATTTTGAATGCAAGATGGCGACTGATAGGATAACTTCCCATACGAGTAAATTTTAAATCTTTTTCGTTTGGCCTATGGGCCATTAATTATTGTTAATTCCAATTAAAAGTAATATTTATGATGTTTTCCACACTTCAATATCTCATAAAGTACGTGGGTTTTTGAAAAAAAAAAAACTTTTAAGAGCTTTTTAGGTAGATTTCGAAGAAAAATATACCTATTGAGATCGATACGATATGAAAGTATATATACAGATGCTTATCAGAATAATGGAAACACCTGCAGTTGGCAACACGTCAGATGTATGGGTTAGCAGTGGTGTCGTGGCGACCGCAGCGCCGGACTGCTGGTGGTGGTGTGTTAGGTCGGTCTCCATACTACGTCAGGCGTCGTGGAACAGGAGTGTGCAGTGGCTGTAGCAGACGGAGGTAGTGTAAAATGGGAGACCTCTCAGAGTTTCAAAGAGGGCAAATTGTTGGTGAGCGGTTATGTGGAGTGAGTGTGACGGCAGTGGCTAGTGTGTTAGGTGTGTCGCCAGGGACAGTGTCGAAGGTGATGACGGCCTACACAACACACGGGAAAACCACATCGGGGAAGCGGAACAGTGGGCGGAAGAAAAGCATCAGTGACAGGGCACGCCGGGTATTAAAGCGCATTGTCACGCGGAACCGTCGTGCCACTGCGGCGCAAGTGACGGAGGAACTCAATCAGCACCTCCCCCAATCTGTTTCGACAATCACAGTCCGCCGCGAATTACATGGCATGAACTTACGGGGTCGTGTTGCACGGGCCAAACCTCTCATTAGGGACCAGAACGCTTTAGCACGCCGCAAATGGTGCCGCGACCATGCAACTTGGACCGTTGACGACTGGAAACGTGTGGTATGGTCGGATGAGTCACCATTCACCCTATTCCAAACCACGGGCCGTGTTTGTGTGGAGAACGCCCAAAGAAGCGTATGATCTGCAGTGTCTCCGCCCAACTGTGAAACATGGGGGTGGCACGGTGATGCTGTGGGCCGCAATATCATGGTTTTCATTGGGTCCTGTGGTCACACTTCGCGGACGCATCACTGCCAACGATTATGTCGCAATTTTAGGAGACCACTTGCATCCTTTGGTCCGGATGTTGTTCCCGGACAATGACGCCATATTCCAGGATGATAATGCACCCATTCACACAGCTGGAGTTGTTGCAGCGTGGTTTGAGGAACATCGGGATGAAGTTCAACACCTCCCCTGGCCCGCCCAATCCCCAGATCTCAACATAATTGAACATCTGTGGTCCTTCTTGGAAACACGACTCTAGCAACGATTTCCACCTCCATCCTCTCTCACAGAACTGGCCGATGCCCTGCACGAGGAATGGTGTAATATTCCACTTGCTACCATTCACGACCTCTATGCCTCCATCCCACGTCGCATCAAGGCTGTTCTGAAGGCGAAAGGTGGCCCGACACCATATTAATCTGGTAAGTTGCACTTTCGTTCAGGTGTTTCCATTATTCTGATAAGCATCTGTATGTATTTATATATTAACACGCTAGCGGCCATAATTTTGAAGATATTTGAACCAAATTTTTATATGTTGTTTCTAGGCTTAATAGCTCGGTTAAGTTCGTTAATGAGCAAAATCGGTCGCCATCTTGGATCCAAAATGGCCGCCGAGTCCATTGTATAGAATACACAGTCTAAACCGCTGGGGCTATTGAAATCAAATTTGGCATAAAGGTACAACATCACTGTTTGATTACGAAAATGTTACCTAATGAGTTCAAAGACGCCATCTTGGATCCAAATAGTGGAAGCAAGAAATCTATTTTCCATATCGTTTGACATAGAGATACGAAATTTGGCATAAAGGTGTATTGTCACTAGTAGTTCAAGAAAATATTACGAAATGTTTAAAAAGTCGCCTATCTTGGATCCAAAATGGCCGCCGAACCCATTGTTGTATAGAATACACAGCCTAAACGGCTGCAGCTAGAAATATCAAATTTGGTAACACTATACAATGTTACTAAAATGTTACATGATGTATCCAAAGACGCCATCTTGGATCCAAAATGGTGGACCTAAAAAATCATTTTCCACACCGTTTGAGCTAGATATACGAAATTTGGCATAAAGGTCCATTATGACTAGTAGTTTAAGGAAATATTACAACATTTGGGAAAAGAAGCCATCTTGGATCCAAAATGACCGCCCAAAATCCCATTTTGCACACCGTTTGAGCTGGATAAATGAAATTTTACTTGAAGTTGTACCATCACAAGTAGGTCACGACAATATAAGAAAACTTTCAAAAAGTCGTCAACTTGGATCCAAAATCTACCAAGGGTACAGATGGATACCATGGTGGTGTAGTGCTGCAGTGAGATTTTGGTTAAGATAAAGGAGGCGCATCCTCTCAAAAGCACTGAAGTTGTGGGGCGAACCCCCGTGCGAAACAAAGCGAGTATATATATATATATATATATATATGTCTTGTGAGGTATCGTTGAACAGCTCTTGATGAATAATCTACAAAACAATAAATAGTTTCTCGATAGCTCTCATATAATGCGAGATTTGAATTTTTGAAAATAAAAAAAAAAAACTTCGAGATCTACCTCAGCCTGTAGGCCTACCGAAAGGGATTTTCTCTTTTTAAGATAAATAGCGAACAGCCACGAATTTAACATTAAATGCCTCCATATCAACAGGCAATATGAGAACAGGTTGCTTAGATCACGCAAGTCGAGTGGATCGCCAATAGATTGTTTTCATATTGCCCTGTTGGTGGATCCCCACTCCTTTTCCTAGGAAGTGACAACAGGGAGGGGATATTGTATCACCATTGATTTGCTTTCGGGTTGCCCTGTCTGCGGATGACCTCAGCGTTTTGTATTGTATCTAGTAATATTTTTGCCAAGATTGACGCAGCTAAGTCTAACTGAATGGAAGCAATTTGAACAATTGATTTTTTTTTAAAAAAATGGGTTAACAACACTGAACTACTGCACCAATCAAGACGGTTCCGGCAGCACTGAGCTAGTTTTAGGCAGAACCTTTCCAACGACACCTCAAGCATCTCTCTACACCTCGTAATTTCTGGACACAGACGGATAGACATCCTGAGAGAGATTATAAGGTTCATTTAGCTTTAGTTTCGCTATCAAGGAACCTATGAGCTTGTATGTGACATTTGCACTGTTTGAAAGATTGTAACAGTACCTGACATTGAAACAAGGAGGTGAAAATGTGAGATTCGATTGTATATTAGATTTTTTTTTTCCTGCTCGTAGACCTATCCTATATTGGAACATTTTCCCACACTAATATAGTCAGTTTGTCTCTTTTTATTGGAAATGAGGCGATATTGTTTATTTTTACTTTAATAGTCCTATCACTAGATTTAACAAGTATTCTTATCAATGTTCTGTAGGACATTCAAATTCATTTCGTGTATGTAGTCAAAAATGTACTCTTTTGATACTCTTATGTACTATATTTAAATGCTTCATTGCTTTTTCCGATAGTTGTATCAAATGGTCAGTGAGAGAAAATACTAAGAAATAATAAACACAATTATGGAAGTTTTCCTTTACTTTTAATACTTGGCATGCTGGTACGATTAAGGCTGCTCTAAGGTTCGATTTCGGAAACAGCGCCGTTTGGAATGTTCAAGAAAATTCCTAATATATCTCAGTAAATCAAGAACTGATTACTCTAAAAATGTATTTTATGTCTAAAATGCCTGACTTTTATATATATGTACTAATATTGGCTTTACCTTTATTCGACAATTTAAAAAAAAAATAATCTTAACTGTTAAGTGGTACGATTTTGGCAACCTTACTCTACGTGTATCATTCTAAACATGCGAAATGAAGCAGGAAGGCTCTTCTGTTTTTGTGTAAATTGTACGGAAACTACTAATGCAACGAAGAACCAATGTGTTTTCACATCCCATTTCTCGAATTTCTTCATAAAATTTCCACATTAATTCAGTCTATGGCACCAGTAGTTCATTCGGAATTCCAGTGGGAAATTAATAATCGTAAAGTCAAATTAGGTTTCATATTTGTTAAACAAACTAGTACACAAAGAGGGACAATTTGGGTATAACATTATTGGTAAAAATAATTTTATAACAATTATTTACTTGATGGTTCCATATAGGACCTATCAACAATGCAACACATTACCGTGCAAACAATTTGCCGTTTCCACGGCAGTGTTGATTCGTTAATCACACTCCCCAAAACCCATTTTTCAATCTCTTTATTAAACGATGGGTAATCACGGTAACTTTAATTTGCGCGACGCGAAACCGCTCATTATTTTTGAGCAGACCCAAGCGGGTCAACGTCCAACTGGCCGAATTGTGTACAAAGAGAACACAAATTCGCTAGTCCCTAACGAACTGCCACTGCCATCCACCAGTAATTACAGAAGCACTCCACATAAACAGGAATGGGGGTTAAGGAAGATGATTCTCGCTTTTGAACAACTGATCACTTATCAAAGGATTTTAATTGAAGAATTGGAGATGGCCATTTCGGAAGAAGAGGTCGAACTTCAGACTATTACATTCACAAAAAGGAGATTTCATAATCTACCAGTTACCTTTACTGCTCTACCTGAAAGCACACGAGAGAAGCTAGAGGCCAAAAGGGAAATGGAACGAAAATTGAACCAACTAAAAAGGCGACACAAACAGCTCACCGGAACTCTGTATGATTATTTAGCCCATGGCACGACTTTAGATGGAAGTTACAACAACATGGACGATGAACTTGATTGACGCTATCAAAGTGGCAGAAACATTAGGAGTACCTGTGTGTGTGAGGGCCCCTTGTGCGAGAGAACTTCTCCGTAAACCCAAGCAAATGTGAGAGGGTCCCTGGCGTGAGATAGCTTCTCCACAAACCCATGCAAATGAAAGGTACTCATCATTTGGCTGTTTTTCTTTGATAGCATCAAACAATTTCTTCCGTCACTTTTGCTCTTTCATCTAAATGGATGCCATTATGTAATTAATGAATAGGCTTTTATGAGTTCTTTGTATTTCCTTTTAGTGTGTCCAAATAATTCCATCTTCCTTTTTTTCTTTTAACACCTTTCGTTGTACTTCAGAAGGATCAGTTAATTTGACTGGTAGCTACCGAAGGAACCTTTTGTGAAATGAATTGTCTGAAACTTTACCCTTCCTTCAACAATGACTTCTTCAAATTCGCTAATGCAGATGTCTTAATAAGTGTCTTTCTCATAGCAGCAAGTGATCCTTTAATTCCATTTCCTGTTTATCAGGTCTTCTAATGGAATTACTAGTTACGATGGTAGGGACTGTTCATCGGGGTTTAGCGACTTTGTGGGCTGTTTCCACTCGATTCCTCCAGGAGTGGAATCCCTTTCCCCGTAAGGAAAGAAAATGGCTCTTTTCATTTATTATGTTTTTTTTTTTTTTTTAAAGATCTCGTAACTTTTCCGAATGGAGTGGAACCGGTCTTTGTCAAGACTACCAGAACATTTTCAAAAACGAAAACTATCTTGCACTCAAACAAAACGCTGTTATAAATTAAAAGACTCTCCCAACCAACAACTCCCACAAGTTACATAAAGAAAGAGAAAAAGAGTCAGCTCACAAACAAGACAATTCAAACGCACGAATCCCTCGTATATAACCTGGCAAAGAATAAATGGCTATACACGAGATAGAAGTCTTAGAAACGGGACTTTCGTTCTACCCAACAGGTAAACCGAATACTTTGGCATTGTAAATGCCGTGCAAGGATTCAGACATAACCTGAATAGGCATTACCAGAGAATCCTGTGTCATTTGAAAACTAGAAATCAGAAAGAAATATAGAACCATATCTCGTCATTGTGTAGGAGAGCATACTGGTCGTTTACAGGAGACGTTAGAACTCCTGAAGGTCAAGACCAAAGCAAATCAATCCTCACAACGGAGACATGCAACAAACTGAAATCATGGAAAGACATCAGACCCACGGATAAATCAGAGGGACTAGTCATCCCAGATAAACATGACTATGAGAAAGAAGAGCTCTCACAACTGAAAGACTTTCAGAGAGGTACACCAAAATGAAAAAGAGTGACAGAAAAAAGAAATCAGAAATCCAGCTTATAAATGATAGATCTCTAAAACATTTACACAGGAAAATTGACCAACCCTACGTAATGCAGATCTGGCAGTTTTATCATCTACCAATGGTTTACAAACAACCACGACCGGAGACTGGCCTATATCCGAGGAGATCCATGGTCTCAGCATGTAACAACCCAATAAGATATTTGGACAAATACTTAACAAATTTTCTTATGAAATTGTTGTTACCTACTCTCGCAGAACGGTTAAGTTTTTCCGCAGATCAGGATTGGTAAAAGAATCAATCCTAAAGACATATATACTACAGGTTTTTTAAAACATATTCAAGTATAGAAAGTACAAGGAAGATAGAACTTGTTTCAAAATACTGTGACTAAATACGAATGGCTAATTACGGCATACAGGGAGGAAGTATTGAAGCCACCACACCAAACACTTGTAAAGTTGGATTTCGAAACTCTGATGTTCAATAATTACATTAGTTTAGGCAACAAGAGATTCCTTGAAAAGAAAGGCAAAGCTGCTGGAGCATTTGTTTCTGTGGCGTATGCCAACATATATGTGCATGCTGAAATAACATTGAATGATAAAAGGCCATGTGAAACCTAAACTTGAATATAGAATCGTAGGAATATTTCTTGGAATGGAAGAACAACTAAAATGTGATATAAACTATTTACACAAGAATGCAGGAGAACTTTGAATTCACACTTAAGTCAAGTCAAACTAAGATTAACTTCCTAGACGTCACTCTAACGAAAAGAGCAAATGGACGTCTAGAAACTCCATATATTATAAATCTACCGTAAGACATGAATATTTACATGCAGACCCACCACGGCACGCTCTGAAAAGCTCACTGATTAAGAGTCAGGGTTTACTACTAAAACTAACTATAGACAATGAACAATGAACTAAAGAAATGACAAGAGCATTTATTGTCGGAGAGCATTATTAAGGACGAAATTTGAACAAGAATGGCCAATCTTCGTCACGGAATGAATGAGAGCATCTGCAGCTGTGATCATGTCTTTCCACAACCAGTTCACATCCTCAGATATAATCCGGCTATGAATTTACTCGTTGTATTTTTCATGTTAGCAGGTTAATTCCTTTTGCACATTATCTGTGCAAACACTTTCATTGCCATACCATATGTTACGTTTCAAAAATGAAAATACAGGAGATAAAATCTCGCAGCAGGCCAGCCTTGGATATTGCTGATAGGAAGAAAGTGGTTCAAACTTAAATTGACCGTTTTTTCCGAAGCGGCACATTTTGCAATATCGTTCGATAATAATAATAATAATACTTTTTAATTGTTAGTTCTCATATATAATCCGTTATTATTATACTAGCAAAATGAATTGTCTAACATCTACAAAGACACTAAAATAATAAACCATATATTACAAATGATATTTCCTTCGATAGTTCTAGAGTTGTTTTTCAGATATTGTAAAACTAAACATTTTGTGAGAAATTGTATTTGTAGCTAATGATGATTTCAGTGTTCATACCTGAGGCTCATTTTTCTCACATGTTCATTTTGGAAAAATCTCGTTCAACAGAAGCGTTTTTTTTTTACAACAGTGAGAAAATAAACCAGACAGTTTTGGACATACTGTCATGGTTTATAAATTTTTCTTTGAAATTGGTGAACAGTTCAACCGAGCGCTTATCAACTAGTACTTTAGATATATTTCATTTCGACATTTATCAAAAGTTACATACTGTGTGATACACGAAAATTCGTCAAAGTTTTTGTTATCTAATTCATGCTCGGGAAACTCCTTTTCTACAACAAAATCTATGGTTTTCTAAGTTTGACCACACTAGCACTGAAGACAGGGATGCCCAGTGTAGTAATTTAAGTCCTTTGAAATGAACTGATTATTGTTCCAAGTACTGGGTGTATGTTTCATAGAAGCCACAGGTCAGAGTGTTTTTCACTAACCCATCATTTTGAAGTTTCATCGTGACTGAATATGAAAGAAACAAATTATCTTTTTCGCAAACAAGATTTTCTTAAATCGTTGATTGCTCTCAGAACTTTCATAGCTGATGAACTTTCCCTCATTTTTTAAAACATGTTCGTCAAAATTTGTTCTATTTTGTAAATAGTCAAGCAGCAAAATTCTGAAAATGGAATAAAAACTTGTTTCAATACCGTTGGACATTTACTTTGGTTTAGAAAGTGTGGTTTTAAAGCAGAAAAGAAATATAAAAATCTTTCAACAGCAGACATTAGTACCAACCATCGGACATTGCTGAATCCCAACAGTTGTTTATATTCGATTTATACAATTGGTGTTTTCAGTTTTTGTACTCTAGGTGTTGTATCTGTAGAACGAGTAATTATAACTAAAGTACTTTCAAGATCAGTGGGAAAGCAATCACAGGCAGACTGAATTGAATTATAAGTGTGCACCGCATTTCACACCAATCAAACCTCGTCACTAAACGCTGTGAACTGTTCTGAAGCACAATTGCACAGTCAAAACTAGAGCGGTGAAACTAATTTCACCCAGTTAAGTAGGCAAAGCTACCACTTCACTCTCATTTGGATAAAGCGGGATATGTTCGAGTCCCTCAGATTTTTCGGGGGACAACGAGACGTACAACTGTAAAGTGGGACTGTCCCGCCCCAAGCGGTACGGTTGGTCACATTATTCAAACAGCAGTTAAAAGAACTGTTAACAACCAATTGGCGAAAATGAAAACAAAATGTAGAAACAGAGCTATTTTCCCAATGGAATCCTGAACAAACTACGAAATCAAACCTAAACAAAACTAATCCAGAACTTGTGGGAGGATATGATAGAAAACACCTATGGGTCAATATTGGAGAAGATCCACCACTAATCGGTTAAAGAGACCGTGAAACCTGAAACAGTATCTATCACAAGCAGTCATAACACAAAGTAACTCACCAATACAAGGCTGAACCAAGAAGAAACAAATAGTGGATTTGGGTTACTACCATGCCTCGAAAGATAAACTTTGCATTCACAAACATGAAATCGATTGTTTCATGGTCCATTTTTTTTTTTTTTTTTTTTTTTAAAGTAGAAATGAGACTTGTAGAAGAGAACAGGAGATGAAAATTACTAACAGGTTATCAACTGAAGGACGGTGTTACAGAATTTACAGAAGCTGCACACCATCGGTGAGTATTCAGTGAATAAATGGTGATGCTGAAGTCCCAAGACACCCCTATTAACAGACGCCACACGAGAGGTATTGAACTAAGCATGCATGTTGCCACGTAGAGTGTGTACTGAAAATCCTATCATAACAAAGTCAAACTCACTGGATTTAGATACAAGTTCAGCAATCATACGGTAATCAAAAATGGTACTTCATTTTGCAGCCCCCGCAGAATTTTCTAACAGAAGGGGAAACAAAAACTTCACTTTTTATTGTTATGTTGAAACACCAACAAGATCTCACCGAGCGGCTATTTCTCAGTTGGTAGAGCGTTGGCTTCGTATTCTAGAGGTCCTGGGTTCGATACCAGCAGCCGACCATCCTCACGGAGACACCAGGCAAAATGCCGGGATGGCACCTTCTACTTAGTCCCTGGCCGACTACTCCCCTCTATATCTCTAACCTATCAAGGCTGAACCACTGAAGCCTTAAAGCTCAAAACAACAAAATCTCATGTTGCTTCATGTAACTTCTTGTTATATTTATGTCTAAGGCAAGAGACAAGGAGAATTCTAGACTCATTTTATCGCTGCATCTATACACACATTATTGGGCAGTAGACTGTCCCAGCTGTAAGTAAGTTTATTTATAAACAAATGAATTGCCGTTATTTACCATCCTTCAAGATATAATTTAATGGCTGTTTATCTTGCAATATACACCTTTGCGTTTTGGTGTCAATAACATGAAAGTAATTAATAAGTTTGCGAAGTGTGTTTCATGAATATATTTTCTTTAAACATCTTATATACTCTTGTAAGTCTCTTGGTAATAGAATTATATATAACCCTCACTCCCAATGCAAGAAGACCTCAACTAAAAACTCACGCTCTTTGGATGACAGTTAAAAATGTGGCTGTGGTGCTGTATTAGTACATGTTGAAAAACTGCTGTATGGCATAAGGTGTTATCTGCCATGTAGTGAACTTTTTAGCAGGTAAACATACCGCCTTTTCTTGTACTGGGAGTGTGAATTATGATTACACATATGTACTTTAGGTACTGGATCGTGTAATGATTTAATCATAGAATAGAGTGGGAAGCGATTGTCTTAAAGGTTGTATGTAAGCTTTTAGGCATATATGACCGCCCCGCTGGTTTAGTGGTTGCCGTCGCTGACTGCTGATCGTGTGGTCCCAGTTGTGCCAAGGGATTTTTTTTCCAAAGCGAGAGGGGGTCTGGAACGTGCCCACCCAGCATCGTGATGCAATTAGGGAGCTGTTGTGAATTGAAGACAGTGGCGAACACAGTTGAGAGCTTTGGCTCTCCTCTCTCAACATGTCTGGTCAGCGTAGGAGCAGTAGACCAACTCCTCCCTTCGGGAGAGGCCTCATCTAGTAGTGGATTGAATATGGCTGTGAATTATATATATACTTACGTATCAGAATAATTTAAAAATAATCCTAGTAAGAGCAGACTGAATCTAATGGTTCTAAATCCACTTTAAACTGCACGTCCTATCCATCGGATGTCGTGTTCATCCGATAAGGTGCAATGGCAAACTACCATCGTTTCATCTTGCTCAGGGACCCTGGTTTTAGAAACCTGCCTCCGAGTATAACATCGATCATCTTGCCTGAATGTCACAGTTCACCTCGAAATAAGATGTTCCTGTATGAACTTAGTTCCAAAACACTGTGAAAATTTCTCCGAAACAATCCTGGAAAAAGCCAGGTAACCATAGCTGCCTGGAAATTTCCAGTAATTTGATTAATAAAAGCCAGTCATCATTCAGTTTTCACGGATACTGGGAGCAAAATAAAAAAGAAACATGAAACGAGATTTGAACAGTGTTTTGTACTGTCCTCACTCCACATGTCCTAACCATATTAACCTTTGAGCGATATCTTCGCCTCTTCAATTTCCTGGTTCTAGCAAATCCTCCATACCTAAGTAGTTTTCTCTAATCTGCCTATGTATTATTCTCATTGTTTTTTATATGGTTCAAAAGCTCTGTGTTCTGATACAGAACAAGAAACGTCTTGAAAATTAGGTTTTAAAATTATAAGTTTTGATTGCGTCAACATGCAACCTATTCTTCTCACCTGTCCACAGCGAATTGTTTGTTAAGAATACTATCTCCACTGAAAGATATATTTGCACTTCTGGATATGTCAGACCACTTCTTTGCAAGCATTCCATTCACTTTCACTATTGTATAAAACATCTACACCTTTAACTTAATTCATCTTAGTAGTGCTCCTTTGCTGCAATGATCAAAATGTTTTGATCAACACCAGATGCGTATTTTAAACTGCACTGTATTTCCTTCCAGCTTGGTGGAAATTTTAACTGAATCCAGTTTTTTAAACGAGTAGATCACTTTTCTAGATAGTCAATAAAGGTATCATAAAAGCTACGGGCAATTTCTTCATAATACTTCTTTTTCAATAACATCTATCTTCAAGTTTCCTCAGCAGAGATTGTACTCTTAATATTTGGAAATTATCCTTCTTTCTACTTATTTTGTTTGATAGACTCTCAACTTTACATTCGCTTACATTTGTTTCCTCCATTTTTCAGCATTTGAAGCAAACGCTTTTTAATTGGCTCTAAACAAAAATAAATCATGAGGGACATTGAGGAGACTCAAGAAATGATTTCCAAAGAGTAGGACATCTTTTCTGGGGTAGAAAATATTACTTCACGGCTGCTTCCAAAGATCTTATTTTCACACTTTTCAGGGGCTGTTCATGCAGTACTTACAAAAATCTTTCAACTTATTGCATACTAAAATTACTGCAACATAGTGAAAATACTGCAACACCTTAAAAAAATTAACATTTCGCGTCGTTAAGTACTTACAAGTAATAAAAACAGCCAAAAATGCAATTTCTTCTTGAAAAAAAATCGTAAAACAATATATTGCTATGCAAGAATGGCTGGCTTCAGTTTATAATATATTTTTTCTTAAGAAAATTTCGCAATACAATACACTGTTATTAACAATAGCTGGCCCACATCACAACTTCTTTCATTTTACTAAAACTTAAAATTAATGGATTACAAATTTCTTAAGCACCACGAACAGACATAATCTAATCGAAAATACAAAGTTGTGAAAACTCTGTTCTCTAATATCGAAAGAGTTTCCTTGTGTAACTCAATGTAATTAAACGATCAGTGAGATTCAGAACTGAACTATTAGAATTAGTTACATCTACAAGGTAACCAAAAAGTTACTGCCGTTTTTGATAAAAACAGAAAGGTATATAGAAAACGTAACTTACCGTTAGTCCTCAAAGTAATTCCCATCCCCTGCCCCTTTTGCCAACGTTCCTGCAGATGCGCAATGCCCTGGCGGTAAAATTGGGTGTTTTTTGACGCGAGGAATACCGTGAATGCCTGCCGTAACTTTACCTCATTGGCGAAGGATTTCCCACGAAGGTGGTGGTTTAAGAAATGGAAGAGGTGATAATCTATTGGCGCAAAGTCCGGGGAGTACAGTGGATGACACAGTGTCTCCCAGCGAAGTCGCTGTATGTTATCCCTGGCCACCCGCACCACCTACGGGCTGGCATTGTCGGCAAGGAACAGTACGCACTTGCTGGCTTCTTCTGCTGCAGTCCCTGTTACACACGTTCCAACAGAGGAAAGGTTCGCAGTGATGGTTTGGCCCAATGATAGCAGCTCGTAGTGAACCACTTGGCAACTACTCCACAAGATAGAGAGCATCGGGTGTAGATGTGGTCTTGTGGTGTGAGGCACAGGGTCCCGCGGTGACAGCCAATGTCTCATACAGGACCTACTTTTCGTCTCTGGTGAGCATTCGATTGAATATAGGTATGTTGCGGTGCCGAAAAATTCTAATTCAAATTAACATGTGACGCAATAGTCTAACTAGAAGGTGAATTGAACTTTAACGTAACTTCAGGCTTCGCTAATCGTTATCACTGGGCTTCGCTAAGTGACCCAGTGATAATTTGACATAACATGAACCCACACTTGCGTATATAACTCTTGCAGCTACAGCGATCACCAGTTATTTATCATGTTAGTTTTCCAGGCCATTGTTATCTTTTTCTCTGTATTTATGAACAGGTTTCGCAATGCCAAGCTGCAATAGTTGGCTAAAGGCGATAAATAAAATTTTAAAAATCGAGAATTCGGCAGACATCTTGTAGAAATACATTTAACAAATTCTCCCTTGTTGTCTTTCCCCTTGTAATTGTATAAGTCATAAATATTGAATTACTTTATCAGAGAACTTGTATGTGCGCGCTTTTTCTTATCTTTGCTTTCACTTTTCTTTTCAGGTACATTTTGGTCTCTCAGATTTCCGTGCAGCCAAACATTGCTTAGGTAAAGCATACAAGCTGAAAACACCTGACGAAAACGACATGAAGTTAATAGAAAAGAACTTGCGAATTGGTATGTTAATGTTCTGTTTTGTTTTAAAACAGTTCTTAAAAATCATTGCGTACGTAATATTTTAAATTTTATTGTACAATGTTTAACTAATAAATATTATGAAAACAGTTACACGAATTAGTGGAATGGAAAATTGAGAAAACGAATCTAAAAGATGTATGATCGCTAGCGATAGTGGGCAAATTTACCTTGTAAATCTTAGAAATTGACCTAATAGGCAAATAAATTTATGTGGCATGATAAATTCACTGGATCTCATCACTCTGTATTCTGACTTCCTTATCAGTATCGACCATCTTCGCTTCCGACAGTGAATCGAACCCTAATTTGCTCTCAGCAAAGACATAAACTTCAGTTATTTAGTTGTGGGGCACCAAAGGAATTTAAACTGATATTTAATGGCAATCATTTAAAGAATAATTGTGTCTTGAACGTTGTTTTGCATTAATCAAGAAATTGTGGAATTTTGAATTTCTCTCTGCGACAGTTTTGTTCGACATAGAAAATCGCAATAGCTCTCAGATTGTGAAAATAGTACGCTTTAGTCTTCATCCGTTTCTCTCCTGCAAAACTGGTCTTGACAGAAAGAATATTGATTGTGTATAGGTAATTATCACCGTTCAAGACTTCGCCACCAGAAAATAGTGGTTTCAGGGTGTCTACCACCCTGGAAAACCTGGAATACTCAGGGAATGTTATAAATCTGGAAAACGCAAGGAAATCTATAATTTATGAGGTGAACCTGTACACAGGTGGTTAAAGTACTGCCCCGGCAAGGTGGAGAACATGGATTCTATTCCTACTGCTGACCCGGATTTTTTCAATGTGTTAAAATCCTCTGTTTTAAAGAAATTATCTCTATCAAGGCTCTACCGACAGTGCTACAGTCGCTCCGTAACATTTTCTATGAGTCTGATTGTACGTAAATTAATCTAATGTATTGTAATAATTTTCTATGATTACGTGTTACAAATGATAATTAAACTTCTTAGCATGAGCGAGGACAGTAGCTGGTACTACCATAAAACATTTCTTAAATGAGAACACCAGAAATCTTCGGGAACATTTTCTAGAACATGTTTTCAGTCTGTTAGGGTTTTTTTCTTTTGTGGGAAAAGTTACGAATTGTGCACACAGATAGATAACGTAAGTCACAAGACATTAATTAAATTACCACTAAGATGAAATGCTTAGGTGCGTAATTTGTTATGCAATTTTTATGATTCGATACGTTCAGAATTGCCTTATTTGAGATTACATTCCCCGTCATATTCCATTATGAGACGCGTAGGCATATCAGTCGCATCTTACATTTTACATTTAAACTTTTTTTTTCGAGGGACGAGTGCAGTTGTAATCCATGGCGACATCAATAGTGAATAGTGATAACTATCATGTTTGCTTCTTCCTCAGACGAGATTTGATTAATTATTTCTGTTTCAATAATGTACTGCATCTGTTTATCCCTTTTCGTTTTTTACTTCGAGGGTCCGGCCGACAAATAAGAGAATATAAATTAGCGCTGAACAACACCATTATCCCAACTCTACAAGCCCTCTCCAACCACGAAAAAAAAAAAAAAAAAACCAATCAGTTTCAGTTTTCCATTCTTGATTATAAAATAGCATCAGTAAAATTTGATATTAAGTAAGATAGTAGACTCTAAGGTTACTCGATCCTACCCCTACATAGAAAATCCTAAATGGCCCTAAGTGGTCAAATCTCAAAGTTCGAGAAGATTGTCTAATACTATAATTCCGCTTATAATGTAAGAGGGATAATAATAATAATAATGGCGTTGATTCTGAAACATGAGTTCCTCTTCACATGTTTAATGTAGATATTTAAATCATTAAATTTGAAATTAAATACGAAAAACAAACGGTTAATTAGTACTTTAAATTTCCTTACATTTTGTAAACGAATTTATAACAAAATAATTAATTTTCTATTAGCTTCGAAATGAATTGCAACTATAATTATAACT
>JAGDQP010007777.1:52844-65790 GCA_022664845.1 Lepisma saccharinum | reverse complement strand
TGTTTCTTTGTTAGTCTAAACGTAATCAAATTACGAAAGGACACTCAACTTTTGTTCAAAGATTTTCACGAGCTTCCATATCGCACAGAGTATGCAGTCCTCAGAAAAGGGTAAACGCCTTCAAAATCAAATTAATTGGTGTTAAAGGCACACATTTGAAACAAAATATGGGACTAAAAATAAACATAGAATTAAAATAAGACTACGCGAATGTTTGTATTTAAGTTTATTGTTATTTTATAAATAAATGAATTTCGTGAATTGATAACCATTTTTGTCTTTTACATCCAACCTTCAATTCCGTCTTTGTGCTTCAAGCTTCGTTATTAAGAACGATAGTAGATTTAGGAAACAAAGTAATTTAAATCAATGGCGACAGCTAGTAACCATTTAAGTAAAAATTAAAAATAATAATTGAGGGGCCAAGATGCAATGGGATGTGATATTTTCTTTTCTTTTTAAATTAGAGTTCTTCTTTATATATATGATATGAAATATATGTAATACAAAATATTTATGCTTTGTGTACCAAGACACATTGGAACTTACTGCATCTTTGTGCAAAATATACATTTTGTTGTCACATATTTCAAATGTGACATATATAACTACAATTTATTTTAAAATAATTATGTCACTTCCATTCTGTTTGCTGCAGCTAGGTCCTAGAACATTGATTATATTTTAAATATAACCATCACGTACTCATGACTAGTCTAGAAAATATAACATATAAAAATTAACTCAAGTTAAAAATAGGGTTGTAAATAAGAGGTTTGGTGAAGTGAAAGTGACAATTTCAAATATCGTATTGTTTTTTTATATATATAAAAAAGTAACGCCAATTTATAGTGATTTGAATAACCAAATCGAGCAGATTGCAATATGTTTTCGCAGCCTGAAAGAAAGATTAATTAGTCAAATGTTTGTTGCTAGCATTAAAATTATTGGTTTATGCGTTCGAGTATATGTAGACAATGGCGACGACAGACTTTTCTTCTCATTACAGGGCCATAGGTTGGCTAAGAAATATTTAAGTGCCCTTTTATTATAATGAAAATACAGTATTTTAATAAATATCTATTATAGATGTTCTTAAATTACACCGGTTTTCAAATTTTAATTTGGTATAATGATAAGTGGATGAGACTGCTTTTGGGTGGGTATTTAACCGCTCTTTTATATATAGTATTTTTTACGTGATTTAGAAATCTCTTTTGAAATATTAATATATATATATATATATATATATATATCAAGGGTTTTGTGTTAAAAGGGGGTAAGCGACAATTTGAACGAAGTGAGATTTTGATGTTAGCATGATCATTGCTGTATCCTACATGAACTCCCAAAATGATTTTTTCTTCATTTACGACCGTTAGACGATTTTTATCATTGATAATCTTTTGACAATTGATGCAAGTCATGATCAATAGATATTTGATTACATAATCTGAAGTATAATGATTATATAATGAATGATTTTTTTTTCAAAGAAATAAAGGATATGTGTAAATAATTCAAACATCTTTTGGAACTGCATTTTGTTCACCAATATTTTGTTCTATTTGGCTGTTCTAAATGAATCGATTAATTTGTAGTCATGAAATATAAACTTTTCAGGAGCGTGGAAAAACTATAATGAACTAAGAATTAAGAAGAAGTTGTGTTCACGAAAAAATAGTAAATAAGCGTTCATTCGCAGCATATCTGATTGTATTTGCATCCCCTTACGTACGCATCATCTTCTTAATCAATAGCCCATCAGGACAGTTTCTTCACGTTCCGAAAAATTTTTACTGATCTCCTTTTCAAAATAATCGATTCAAATATTGTTCCTCTATTTCTGAAATTATAAAATTAAAGTGTGTGTGTGTTATAAATTACAATTTATATTAAATTAATATTCATAGTTAAATTTATAATTATATACAGTATAGATCCATTTACAGCGAAATTCCTCAAGTTGGACTCCCCTTTATCGTGAATACCTGCATCTGAATCTAACAACTTCTCAAAGAACCGGAAAATTGTAATATATTCAATCTTTCTCCTATATTTTGGTCAACTCTCTAATACACTCTAAGGTCCTGGGTTCGAATCCCGGTTGGGGCATGGATGTTTGTGATCGTGAATCTTAATTAGAACGTGACGAATAATGGTGATAGGGAGAAGTCAAAAAAAAAGTCTGTAGAGTGGCCCATACAAAATAAAGTTTAAATTTTTCACCTCTCTAACACATTTTGTGATTAATCGAACGTATCAAACATGGAGACCTGTTAATGCAATTTATTTATTGCATCCTGCGTCCATTACAAACACTTGCGATAAGAAAGTAATGTAAGAGGGTTAAAAAAAAAGGATTCTTTCATCTCGTTTCTAAAATCTAAAATGTTTATAATATCCTAGAAATCGCGACCATAGTACTTAGAAACTATGACGCACAGATATAAAATATATATTTTTTCACTCAGATGTTCAAAAGAGACTTTTAAATGATATGGTAAATATTATCATTAAAGTAAAAAAAATATTTCATTTTGTAATCGATTTTTCTCATTAATGCACACACAACATTAGATTACTCAAGAGGTCGAAATGTGAATTGAGGAGCGCTTTTCCCCCCCTTTCTTCAAAATTCAATAAAGGCATCGAAGTTATTTTTACAGGAGACTCCTTATCTTCTCTAAAAAAAAAAAAAGGATTCAGATATTTCAAATTTGGAAATGATAACTGGGGTAGTTGAACTAATACTGTAATGAAAAAAAATAAAAATATGTAGAGCATAATTTTAGGATTTTTCAAAATTTTGGGCCCTTCTTATTAGAGAAAATATAAAGTCCTCTGTAAAAGATTGCTTCGATGTGTTTATCAAGTTTCGAAAAAAAAAACGCCCCTCAAATTGTAACAATTTCAATACACATAACATAATTGTGATGTTTTCTATTTTAATGCAAATACATTTGTTTCGCATCACAAGTATTCCTCATATATTGCTAACGTAACATTTGTTTTTCACAATTCACTTAACTATTGATCGAGGCATTTTCTGCTAAAACATTTATGCTACGATATTCTCCCTAGATAATTAATATTTTCATGTTAATTTGGTAATCGTTCTGGAATTTTCTATTTTGTAATACTATTTGAATTGAGTTACAAATGTAAGAAAGGGAATTTTCTAGATATATATACTGTGATGGCTACACTTGGAGAAAATTGTCACCATTAAAACCTGATTATATGTAAAGTTATTACCACAAAAACAAGTGCTAAATTAAAAGAACGTTAAAAACGAAATTTGTCTATTATCACATTAAAATTTCTTGCGAAAGAAATTACCAAAACAATAAGGATTATACTATAAATTTCACCTAAATTCGAATAATTATTATTTAACTAAATGTGTAAATTAAAGTCTTTGTTATGTAAAATCACCGTAACTTTTAGATATTTCCGAAATCAGGAATTTATCTTGCTTTCCCGAAATTGGTTTTGTTGAATATTGAAATTTCTTCCATAATAATTGAAAGTTTTATAGCACAAATATACAAATCCACAATTTAACATTCAGAGCTAAGTTTAAATGTGTTTGCTAAACTGCGACTGTCATCTACCGACATTAACGAACAACAGATTGACATTAAATACCCGTTAAAGATTTAGCATTTCTGTAAAAAAAGATAGATTATTCTACCTTTTGTGCTGGGAAATTATCACGTAGATTATGTAAAAAGGGCACAGTTTTTGTAACAGTTATTTTTTCTAATAGTTACACAAATTAAAGGTTTGGGCAGACAGGTAAATATCTGATATAAAAATTGTAGGTACCATATTTTATCATCATATTTAATTGTAGAAACCAAGGAATACAAGCGACATTAACAAAAAAAAAAAAAAAAAAAAATCGAGGTAATCTTTCATATATAACCCGAAATATATCTGACACAAAACTGTCACATTATGCACAACGAAACCTTGGAGTTAAATATATATATAACAATTTTGTGTTGGGTTATATATTAAAGAATACCTCGAACTTTATGTTTTTATTTGTCAATGTCAATTGTATTCCTTTGCTTCTGGAGGCGATAAATATAATTACTTTGTACAAGAAGTAAATATGTCCTAATTGAAATTATTTTTCTAACATACTGTTGAGAAGAAAAAAACAAAATAATTCTTTTTTAACTTAAAGTTGATAGAAACAGAAACTGGATATAAAAACATTTTAGGTTATTATCATATTGTGAAGCAAATCTCAGATATATTTTTTTTTCATTTTCTAAAGAAGAAACATATTATTTTGGACTTGTCTGGTTCTGGACATCAATCTTTCAACTAAAGCCAATAGAATAATAACGATAAGGTAAGTAACTCAAATTTTTATGAGCAAATGTTTATCATTCATCTTAATCGAAAAGTTTGTTCCCGAAACCAGATACGTTCAAAGAAATTACTATTTTAAAAATATAGTTAAATGAGCGACAGAGTTACGCATGAGTTCTGGCTTCGTTTTCTTGACTGAATAGTTATTAACGAAATTATGTGAGTATTTAAAGATAGGACTTATGTACTTCCCTTTCGCAAAGAAGGAGCCGATCCATTCCATTCACAAGGACTCCCATGCGACTTGAACTCATGACTATGAACACAGAAATCGAGCGTGCTAATAACCCTCCGGCACTGCTATAAAAAAAACAGCCACTTTTTCCGTAACAATCAGACGAACTGACTACATAGAAATTTTCAGTTAAGTTACTAACGAAAACGAGAAATCTTCCGGAGTCCGGGAATATTTATTCAAAAAAAAAGCTCAAAATTTTTCAATATTCTTTTCTTTCAACTTCTCTGCTTACCTGTAAGAAAACCATGGAGAATAATTTTGACTCGAGTGCTACCTCCACGTACCCCACGCGTATCCTTTACACTTAGAATTAAACATAATTTTGGTTGGAAGCAAAATAATGTCTATATAAACTAAACTAAAACGCTCTGAGATCTAGGAGTGTTACAGGCGGATTCGAAAAAGAAATAGAGAAAGCTAACGAAAACGTAAAGGACCTGCCAATTTCAATCAGCAGACTGTAAACAACACTGTCCAGATTAAGGCCACTGACATCAAATCTGAAATACGTTTCTCTCTGTATTTTCATCGAAGCTATAACGTCAATTATTATAATGGAGAATGTTAAGCAAAATGAAAAAAGGACCTACCAGTTTTAGTCAATGTAATAGTTCCCCCCTCCACACTTTCAGATCATGACGAATCCAGTGTCTCATAAATAAGTAGCAAATAAAATAAAAAAAAAAACAATATTTACTACCAAGAACAAGCAAGCGTTTTAACACAAACGCTCATTGATATATATTTTTTTAAAATGTGTTCTGTTCAAGATCTTTTAAACGCTACATTTATTGACTCAAAAGAAACTGCAAATTAATCTCTAACGTAATTAGAGACATGGTTTTTTGTCAAATTGGTTCCGTATTCCTAGCATACAACAAAAAAATTCATCGTGCTTCTAGCGTACAAGCAGGGGTATTCAAAAGTTAAACAGAAGGCGAAACAAAATGTAGTGAAAACTATGAGATAAAGCAACATTGTATTTTCTATATCAACTTGGTGGAAAACTAGATAGAAACATAGTATTATACAGAACACAAACAGTGAAGGGCGTTATTCTAAGAAGGTAGAAAAACATAGTTTCTCTGTGATCATCCCTTTCCACTGTGTACGCTAGAAGCACGATAATAGCCTGTACGCAAGGAGCACGACACGGTCAAATTAGACACAAAGAATTACGCAGAAATAGTACAATTACAGAGTTCGTCTCTTAGCAAAAAAAAAATCAACAAATGACTTTCATTTTATTTGTTTGTTCAATACGATAAATTAGAAAAAAAAGAAAGAAGTGTGGACCGAGTAAAAAGGTGATATACAACTTGAATAATTATCTAAAAAAATTGATTAATCAAGAACGTCCCGGTTTGACCGGGACATCTCCTGATTTTGAGAAGCTGTCCCTACATCCCGACCGGTTTTAGGACTTAGAACTAGTAGAAGAAAAAAAACAACAACTTACCATACTAAATTTATCATTGCTAATCTGCGTATTGACATTCGTTGTGTGAGGTGTTCTGGCAAGTTTATCAATTAAGAACGATAATGCCATCTCCCTTGCATTATAATAATTAATCTACTGATTTGTTTCTGCTTGTTGTTTATACTTTCTAAAAGTTTTTTTTTTTCCTTGCTATTATCAAATTTTTCATTCTATCAAAAAGACGACAAAAACTTAGGTATAATCACTCAATTCGTAATAAAAAGAAAAACGTTCGGACGAGATTAGAAAGTAATGCATGTAAAAGTCCTTACTTATTTTCCCTCTTTTAAAAAAAAAAATCGTGTCGGTAAAATAACTTATCGCTTCCAAACTGCTAATTTTCATATTTTTCCTTACACGTACGTAAGCGACTTATACCAAGCTATTAACACAACATTCATTTCACTTTTAAAAAAATCAATTTGGACTTTTAATACATACGTACGTAAATGTGTGTGCGTGTGTGTGACTTTGTAGGTGACTTGTGCGTGAGAGTAATTACATATAAGTAAGTAAGTGTATGTGTGTTTATCTGGTCTTATTCTTTCCTTTTTTTCATGTCTTGTTTTTTTTTAAAAAAAGGAATGAAGTATGCAAATAGTGTTTAATTATTGACCATAGAAGTGACTGCCATGATTTTTCATTATTCATTCAGATAATGGTCGTACTACTAATAAGTTAATTGCTAGTTTCTTAATAAGAGCTTTGGTTCTTTTTAACTGGTCGTAATGTACATACATAGATACGCAATCAAGTTCCCCGCACGCATTTTTTTGAACACTTTAATTTCTCCGAATTATCTCGTAAAACTAAAAACAACCAACAACAATATTGTACTTTATTTTAGGGCGAAAATTGTTGTACGTTTTTTTTTATTCCTTTTTGCTGTAATGGAAGAGATATCTCTCATTGCTTGATCACTCTCTCGCCCGCCTCTAAAAAAAGATACACATATATAAACGCAGACGCGCGCGCGTATCATGACACGTCGGAGAGGTGGAGGGGGCATACAATATAAGATTTTATCCCCCTGTTCCAATACCGATAGAGCTGGACAGATTACGAAAAAGAAAAAATAATACCGTAGGCTTCGGACGCGTCATATATAATGTTCCCTTCAGTTTTGCAAACCAATACGTATATCCATATATATTGTTTATTCATTTCTAACCCCCCCTCCCGTCGTCGTATACACACATAAGGTAGCTTACTTGGTCTCATCCTATGTTGAACGGAGGGTGGAATGAAAGATCTATCCCCTCCTGGGATTTGGAGAAATAAGATGGGAAAGGTTTTTTTTTCTTTTTCAAGAAATGGAAAAAAATACCACGAATTGCGCACGCGCAGTTCATAATATTTTACCCTTGATATGAGACACCCTTAAAAAGGAAAAGGAAAAAATACCCCCTCCACACAATCACCCATGTATATACGTCTCATTCTGTCTGTCTTTCTTTTCTTCCCTCTTCTCCCCCTATAGATATATATATAAAAAAAATCCTCCCTATCTCTCTAGTGGTGGGTTTCCAAAAGACATTATAAAGCAAGAAAATGTCGGAGGTAGCAACGAAGGGGGAGGAGAATCCACTATGTCTGTCTGTTACGATTTCTTTTGCTTTGAGATTTTTTTTTTTTTTGCAAAAAAACGAAACGTAATATGAAACACCATTCCATGTTTCTTTGCGCTTGTTCTTTCTTTTATTCGTTTGTTTAATAATATTTCTCCCCCACCGTATTCGTTTATATCTTACTTCGCTTGTATCCGATTCCTTGTTTTGAGTTTCTTTTTTTTTTTTGAAAATAAGTTAGTGTCTTATTACATTATATTAGTACACACCACTCCCTCCTATTCCTTAATTTCTTTGTATACAAGTAACCCAACCGAACTATAAGAATGAAAAAGAAAAAAGAGACACCATTAAAAGAATACGTATATTTTTCTCTTTTCGTCAGTAATTAAAAGAATATAAAAATATATTCTGATTTCTGTCTTTTTTTTTTAAATAGAAACATTTATCTTTATTATTTTTATTGCTTCAATACTTTCCTTAAATATGATGTTTGAAGCATGGAAATTAAATAGAGAATTCTTTGTTGTTGTGAAAATAGAACAGCGTCGGAACCAATTTCTTTTTCTGTAAGCGTTACAAATACGCCTCTGTTTTTTTTTCTTTTTTTTAAATCAAAGTATCTGTTTCTTAATTTATTCTGTGCAGTTGTTACTAATTTTTGAATTTTTACTGTTTCATTTCTTAATATTACTTTATGTGTAGTCTACTGTAAATAATTTCAGCGTCTTTGTAAGCGAAGTAGAAGTGTGTGGAAGCTTTGAGTTATATCCCCTTTTTCATTAAAAGAAAAATATTAATCATTGTTGTATTTATTGTTGCTTAACATCGCCAGTAAATATTGAAATTTACTCTTCGTGTTCTCCGCACCCCTCATCTTAAAAAGCTGAATTTTTTTATTAATAACATGTTTTGCTCCTACTAAAATGCTAATTTATAGTAATATTTAAATAAAAAATCAGTGTTGAAAATTTTGCTTGCTTTTCTTGTCATTGTTAAATAAATGTTGAGGTTTTGAAATCAACTTTTACCATTTTTTTATAAAAAAATTTACAGAATAATTTGAAAATTCTGAATGAATAATAAGTAGATTAAAGAAAAACTTTGTTTTTTTCCCCCTTTACTTAAATTCTGATTGAGAAAATTAAACAATATTTACAAATTTTACAGTTTCGAAACAAAATTTCCTTTTAAAAAAAATTCGCGAAAAAGAAAAATTATGTCATGGTCTGATCAATGTCTTAGTTACTTCTTTCTATTTGAGATAGAGACTGTTTTTTTTGTTTTATGTAAATAATCGCCTCTTGTTGTTTGTCCCGTTATTTTAGTAACACACTGTATATTCCTTTGAATTTTATTTACGGGCTTTTGGCATTTTTGACTCAGACCCGAATGGGTTAGATATAGTATCAGGAAGATATCAATCAGGGCTTTCTTAAGCTACTATTCCGACATTCACCTCATGAAAACCTCAGGCAGGATGGTCGGCCGTGGGGTTTGAACCCACGTACCTACCCATTGCCGAACAGAAACTGTATGGTCATGTTTACATTCAAACTAAAAAAAAAAAACCATTTTTAACAATAATTTCGTGAGAGAAAACCTTTAATCGTTTCTTTCGGTATAATCAGGGGAAAACTTGAGAGAAAAAAAACATTCAAATCATATTCTTAAAGCGATCGCAACTGGAAAAAAATAATAAAAGACATTCTTTTTAAAGACATTCTTTTCTTAATCAATTCGTACTAAAAAGTAAAACAAAAATAATTTTCTTTATGCATGCCTAAAAAGAAAAGTATAGGGTCCCCATTCTTTTCGTTTTACTCATGCATAAACAAATTATTTTTTTTAGTACGAATTGATTAAGAAAAAAATGTATTTGAAAAGATTTCTTTTGAGTTATTTCGATGTTCGGATACATTATCTCAAGCTAAATGTTTTGTGACCAAAATCCTAAAGTGTTATGCAACCAGGAAAACCCAGCTTAGTTGCAGGCTAGTATTTATTCTAGGATAAAGAAGTTTAGAATAAAAAAAAATATATTAAAATTGGCTTTTAAAATATATAAAATATACATAAAGATATGAAACTAACAATGGAATATTATATTGTCACTACTGGACTTACGTCGCTCTGCAAAATGTCATCATTCTATGACATCGGAAAATGAGTTCAATTAACGTTCAAAGATTTGATGACACTACGAACCATTGTGAACTAAAGAAAAGAATGTAAAAAAAACGTACACATTTATTTCTTGTAATGCGAATGATCTAAATTGTAGAGTTTAGCGGTAGAGTTCTGACTCTTCTGAGTTTTTTAAAAGTCGATATGCCAACGAAAACAGCAAACTAAAAATAAATGCGATTTCTTGTTTAAAATGTCAAGAAAAATGTGTATTCGTATTTTTCTATTCTCGAAAATAGAGGGCAGGCATGACATCAAGTGATTCTTTTAAATCACAGGAAGATTTACTTTCCAGACACTTCCATTGTCTAAATTGTATATGAAGTCTGTTTTAATATTTAAAAAGAATGGAAAATAGTACATATTTATGAAATTAGAAGCAAAAATCAACAAAATTTACTACAATATGGCACCAAGGGATTTCTTGCAATATACATATTTATTTAAATATAGAGAAAAATCTAATAGGAATTAAAAGATCATTTAAGTATTTGTCGTGTTGTACGAGATATAAATGCAATGTTTATCAAGCAATAATATTTAATGATGCCTTACTGATCTGAGAATATAAACTCACACACACACAAATCTATTTGTGAGACACCTACTCTGCATATGAAGATGTAATTTACAATTATTACTAAACTAATTAAATCTGATTTAATTTTGAAATAAGCGTAACAATATAAATTTTAATCACTGATTAAATATTGTCTATTTGTGTGTTTTTAAATTATTCACTATAATTGTTACTAGTATTCTCTTAAGGTTAATGTAAATCAACGATCCCCTAAAATAGATGGCAGCACTATCTCTGTATTTTTTTTATCGTTCCAGGAAATCGCATTTCAGCTCCGACAAATTCAAAGTTTAGAGAGTTCAAATTTTCAGAAATGAAAGTTCAAAACCATTTCTAGAGTTCAATCCGCGAAGATTTTTTTTATTTCCTTTTTTGTTTATAGTTGAAATCCCTTGATTCTTGTGAAGTTCTTTCAACAATGAACAAAAAACAAAATAAAATATCGGCACGGATAAAACTCTTGAAATCATTATGAACTTTCCTTCTTTGAAACTTTCAACTCTCTACACTCTAATTTATACGAGCAGTGTGGCAATTTCGTGTAACGAAAAAGTACCCTAGAGACATTTAAAGGTAGTGTTAAAACCATTCGATTTCAATTTTCAACAGGACTATTTTGTTCAGTTAACTCTTTCTACATGTATAAAAACCTCTGATGCTGGATAAAGGATGGTATATGGTGACTTGGTCCATAAATGGCTCAAACTTTTTGCTTAGTTTTTGAACTTATATTAAATATTTAATCAAAGGGTTTAATTTTGAGAATTTTTGAAATATACTTGTCCATTCAAGAGGTTTTTTTTTAAATACAAATTTTGGAACAAAAATATACTGACAGTTTAGACAGAGCAGATTCTATATCCTTGAATGATTTAACAAAACAAATTCGATATGTTCAAATGAATTAACAGAACATGTTCTAATGAATTAACAGAACAAATTCGACATGTTCAAATGAATTAACAGAACATGTTCAAATGAATTAAATAACAAGAAAGTTTACTTAGTAAGTTAAACTAAATAAACTTTTCCAAAAGTATGTAAATAAATTTTACTTGATAAAATTAAAAAAAAACTGATCTATGATTTTATTTAATAAAATGTACAAACATAGACTAATAAGCATTCGAAGTCGAAAGAGAAAGAAATGAATCTAAATATGTTTCCGTGGTCAAAATAAAACAAAATATTTTCTTAAACTTTAGTGTTTAGAATAGGATTTACCAAACTATAATAACCGGTTTGGTTCTGATACTCCAAGTTGCTGTTTAGTACCCGAGCTTGTATCTGGAAACTGCAAAAATAATGCAAACCAAATTAAATGAATACATTTTTCTTTTTCTAAAATGATATTTGAAGTAGTCTACAAGATTACCATTAAAACATAAAACATTATTATTTTGTTGTTGTTGTTACTCAGTGCTACGTAATTGTTGTGAATTGTGATTAGAGTAGCAACAATAGAAAATCTTTAGAAACCCTGATCTAGAACAAGAAAATAATATTCTGCGTTCTAAGATTTAAGTATAACTAAACAGAAATTCTTGATAGAGAAACAAAACTATAAATTTACTGCCTGCAAAAAGGATTTTTTATGCTATGATTATTATGAGTGATTATCGTTATTTAGTTCTTTCATTACGACTGTGAATTACAAAACCATTCCACTAAACTGAATTTCAGTTTTTACAATAGAAAAAATGAATATTGATTGGAAATTTGGACAACGTTTGATGATTTGCACTTATACATGACAGAAATTGATCTCTTGAAATTCTATTCTTTATTGTGTCAGTACTGAAACAAAGACTTAACAAAATTACTTAGTACTGAACAAATTAAAACTTTAGCATTCGACATAGATTAATGCGTCTTCAAAGAATTTTAAAATTAATAAGCAAAGAATTCATAAAATACGTCTAATCTAAAACAATGTATAATAGTCGAGAATACGTCTAGCGACCTCTACTGGCAAAATTGTGTTTTAAATCATCGTAGGATATTACCAAAGTAGAAATATCTTTTGGATATAAAAAACAACAACAACAACTACTACTACTACTACTACCACAACAACCACCAATAATAATAGTAATAATAATAGCCATTGCTTACTAAATTCAGTATACACTTTTATCGAATTCAATTAATTTTACTTTGCTTATAGCCTTTAAGAGTCTATGGCACATTTTAGTCCGAAATCAATACGCAAATACATAGTAACAGGTCAAGCAGGATCCAGATCATATGATATAAGTTCATGGATGAAGTACCGAAGGTGGTGGTCCCTTTTTGCAAAATTTACAGGAGGAATGAGATATTTGGAAACGAGATGAACTTTAAAGGAAGTGAAAGCGAGACGTATGCGTGTTTGTTAACGATAACTATTGCTGTGATGTGGGAACTACATTCTTCCAGCTTAGGGCGAAGGGTTCGTCAGAGTGATGTGCATCGCGTATAATAATAATAATAATAATAATAATAATAATAATAATAATAATAAT